>AWOL01S0037346.1:0-23213 GCA_000715115.1 Nicotiana otophora | reverse complement strand
TGCTAATATCCTCAATATTAGCAGAACCCACTGGACTAATTACTTACTCATTTATCACGATAATTATCGGAATTAAACCAAAAAGGCATGAAAAAGACATGTTAACAGGAGCACTTAAGTAACTCTTCCAAAATCTTCTTCATAAAATAAAAAAACATATTATTTTGAAACTACATCTTGATATTTTTCTTCAATCTTGCCAAAACAATGCTATTTTACACTTTTCTTCTGGGCCATTTTCAAAATTTTGAGGCGATTGAATACGGGCGTAAGAGAAAATTATTCCAAATAAAGCATTTATATTGTTAGAGATCAATCACAGCTTCTATTTTTAACTAGTATTAGTACTCGTGCGATGCGCAGACGCTAACCACGCCAAATTATGATTTGAATTATTTAAATTATGTGCAAATAACCTTAATATTTTAAATAATCATTAGATATTAATTAAGAAAAAGACATGAAATCATTTCTCAAATCTCGTAGTGGATAACTTATTTTCTTTTTGTTTTTAAATCTGTAACAGCATAATTCCTTGATTTTATTACTTGCATTTCGTTCCGAGGTCAATATTAAAGCATTCTAAACATGTCACTGTTAGGGCATATACTATTAACCATGCATTTAGATATAGTATATTCTAATGTCATGGTTAAAAGTCTAAGTGGGAGATTATTGGGATATATACTACTAACCATGGATTTTGGTTTGGATATAGCATTTATTATGGAACAATTATTTACTCAATTTTAATAAAGTTTTAAATAGATTATATATTCGCCTGTGTCATTACTTATATAGTAGATGATTTAGTGTATATAGTTTAGCTTATATACGGAAGATTAAATCATCGGTTCTTATAAGTATAAAGAACATGTTCACAATCTAATGATGGAATTGGACAAACCATCAAGAATAATTGTAGTACAAGATTAAATATAATTTATCATGATTATGGGAATGGTTTAATTCCGACTTCTTGTGCTAGTACATTTTGTATGTATTGAACGGACCAAGTAGAGATAAGTATTTTATACCGACTTAATAAAATAACTTCTCTAGCCACTAAACGTACTTATACTCTTAATCTTGATATAATTATTATTAGTTATTTATATTATTTATTATTTTAATTTATTAAAAGGCGAGATTCTTTTGTGGGTCAATATGCCTGGTAAAATGGACAATGATGATAGACATTGGTGAAGTAATAGTTAGTTGAAGGAATCCATGTCTCGGTCTGAAAATTGATGATACACCTTTATGAAAGTTTATAAGTTTTCATGTATAAACCCTGCAGGTGGATTTTGTATCCGTCACATGAAATAAGTTAAGCGAAAGTCTAAAAGAAAAAATCAATGAATTAAATTTTCAGTAATTTAATTTATTTGATTAGTATCTGAATCTTAACATGGGGAGTTAAATAAGGTTTAATGGAAGAATTTTGAAATTGTACTGAGGAGTGCAGTTATAAATTTTTAGTGGAACAATTCGTAATTTATTATGGTAGTATTAATTCAGATATTTCGAATTAAGTCCATAATAGGAAGCCTAGTTAATTAAATACTTCGGTCCCTGCTGTGCCCGAATAATTAGGAATTAAATGGAATCATATTTCTTGGTGGAAAAGGAAGACCCAACAGGTTTAGGAAAAAGTTTTAAACCCTAAAACCTATGGCTATATAAAGATGTCTTATTCCATAAAGAGGCTATGGTTTTTACTACAAGGTTTTTGTAACGACCCGACCGATCGTTTTGAGAATTACTGTCCCGTTCGGTGGCATAAGGTTTCAAGCATCTTTGTTTTGAGTATTATGACTTACGTGTATGGCCGAGTTAAGTTTTCGGATGATATAGGGTCAATTTGGAAGAAGCATTCTTGTTTTAGAAACTTAAGCGGTAAGAGTTGACAAGAATTTGACTTTTATGTAGACGACTTTGAAATTGCATTTTGATTATTCCAATAGTTTCATATGGTGACTTTGGACTTAGGCGCGCGTCCGTATTTGGATTTGGAGGTCCGTAGGGTAATTTGAAGTGTTTCGACGAAAATTAAAAAGTTGAAGTTTTGAAAGATTGAGAGGTTTGGCCGAGAGTTGACTTTGATGATATCGGGGTCAGAATGCGATTCCGAGAGTTGGATTAGCTTCGTTATGTCATTTGGGACTTGCATGCAAAATTTGACGTCCTTCCGGGTTGATTTGATATGTTTCGGTGCGAGTTTTAGAACTTGGAAGATTTGAAAAATTCATAAGTTCGATTCGTGGTGTGATTCATAATTTCGACGTTGTTTGATGTGATTTGAGACCTCGAATAAGTTCGTATTGTATTTTAGGATATATTGGTATATATGGTTGAGGTCCCGGGGGCCTCGGGTGTGTTTCGGATGGGCTACGGGCCATTTCTCTATGTTATTTGACTGCTGTTGCTGGTGTCTGAACTTCTTCTTCATAATTGCGAAGTTCTAGTCGCGATCGCGTAGCCTGTTTTGTGACTGATCAATTTTCTTCTTCGCGTTCGCACTCCTTTTCCCGCGTTCGCGAAGTTTAGGCAGTCAGATATCCGCGTTCGCTGTTGCCTCTCCGTGATCGCGTAGTAGAGCTGGGCGCTGGTGATCGTTTATTCATCGCGTTCGCGCGTCTTTTGGTGCGTTCGTGTAGGTTGTTGTCCTTATTCATCGCGTTCGCATCTGTTTGTTCGCTTTTGCATAGGGTCATTTTGACAGATTTTATTTTTGCTCTTCGCGATCGTGTGGGATGTTACGCGATCGTGATATGTTATAACTGGGCAGAATAAAAAAGTACTCTATTTCGAGGGTTAGTCATTTTTATCATTTTTTGGAGTTGTAGACCTTGCATTTGAGCGATATTTCGTGGGGTTTTCAAGCAAATCATTGGGGTAAGTGTTCTTCACCCGAAATTTATTATATTCCATGATTCTATCTTTACTTTTATCTTATAATTAGTGTTTTGAGTTGAGGAAAATGGGGATTTTTGAAGAAATCTTTCAAAATGTAAAATGATAATTTGAAGGAAGAATTGATATTGGAATTTGGTAATTTTGGTATGGTTGAACTCGTATCGGAATGACTGTTCGGGTTTTATAAATTTTATTAGGTTCCGAGATGCGGGCCCGCAACATTTAGTTCTTGTTAAAGATTAAAACTTTATTATCCGGAATTATTTTCTATGAGTTTAATTTATGAATTGAAGTTATTTTGGCTAGATTTGAGCCGTTCGGAGGTTGTTTCACTCGAGAAGGTTATTTTAGAGTAACGGTCTAGCTTCTTTGAGGTAAGTATCTTGCCTAACTTTGTGCGGGGGAACTATCCCTTAGGATTTGAGTCTTTGATGCTAATTGTGTCATGTGAAGCCCGTGTACGCGAGGTGACGAGTACGTGCTCGAGCTTATTTGAGGAAATTTGACCGTCCAGGGCTCTTAGATTCTTATGTTCATTAAATATGAAGTTGTTTTGTTATGTTAAATCCTTTATTTACTAAATTCACCCTTACGTGTCCTAATTGGGATTAATTACTCCATGTTTTACCCTTATTACCAATTAAACTCTTATGTGCCTTAACTAAAGTTGTTGCTTCTTTTATTGTTATGCCATCCTTTCCGTAAATGCTTCTACTTGATTGAAGTTATTATTATCTTTCCCATAATTTTTTTATCCTTAATTGAGTTTGTTTAATCTCTTCCGTAATTGCTCAACTTTAATTGAAGTTTTGTTATCACTTATCATTGTTGACTTACCCTTAATTGGAGTCATTGATTCATGTTATCCCTCTTATCGTTGAATTTTACTTATGTGGAATCATTTATATACAATATCTCTTCCTTGTTGAGCTATTGCTATGTTGTACCATTATTTCTTATTGTGTCTTTCCTTATGAGCTCGTTCTTCCGTCTCTTTGTGTTCTAGAATTCCTGAGTTGATTTACTTGTCGTATACTTATGTTATTGTTGCACGAGGTTTCTGCCATGCGGTTGTTATTGTGGCACGAGGTTTCTACCGTGCGATTGTTATCGTTTGCACGAGATTTCTGCCGTGCCGTTGTGATTCATTTTACGATTTAAAACTACAAGGCGGTACCTCAGGATGGTCTATTGTCATTTCCCCTTTTCTGTGCACTTGTCTTTGATTGTTGTTTTCCTTAGCATACTATTAATTATTCTCCTCAGTGTTGCATTACTTTCTCAGTCCTATGTAGCTAATCTTGTTGTGTTGGTCGCGGCTTCAAACTACATTGCTGTCTTATTTACACTGTATATTTCGTGGTGATCATTTATTATTTTCCATTCATTGTCTTTGCTCTTATTTGTTGACTTGAATCGTGGTAGAACACTTGCACAAGCATACACGTAGATTAATCACCCATATCAATTTAAGAAGATGAATCCTGACGTTATTGACCATTACGTGTATTCTTGTCTACTTGCCTTCTGAGTGAGAGTTGTTCACGCGGCACGTGAGTCGTCCTTGTGGTTATGAATAGAAATGTGGGCACAAGATGCCAAGTGATTAGGGTTCATAAATTAGGACTCGTGAGCTGTGATTATGAGGTTCGATATCTCATGGAGATGCTTGAACAGATCTACTGTGAAACCGGTTGTTCTTATGGAGTTGTTGCTGGTTTTCCCTTTATTTGATTTCCCCGAACTTAGACTGCGTTCAGCTTACTCTAAAGCATTATCACCTGATTGTTTACTGTTAAATATTGTTGTTATTAGTGTATCATTGCAAGTATTAATATGTGTTCCTTATCCTGCTTAGCGTTATATTAATATTATTTCCCCTGTTAGTTCACCTTCACACTTGTTTAGGTTGTTTAGTCCGGTAGGTGTCTTGACTGTCCCTCGTTACTACTCCATCGAGGTTGGTCTTGATACTTACTAGGTACTGTTGTGGTGTACTCATATTGCACTTCTGCACATTTTTGTACAGATCCAGGTGCCTCGGTTGTTGTTGATTATTAGCTGGCTGGTCGAGCTGTAGAGACTCAAGGTAAACATGTCGTTGCGTTCGCAGCCTCGGAGTCACCTTCTGATATTTTCATTGTACTATTTAATTCCATCCGAACAATTGTATTTAGAGATCTTCGAGCAAACTCAGTAGAGGTTAGGACTTGTACTACCAGTTTTGAGAATTGTAATTTGTATAAGATTTTATCACATATTTTTCATTTGATGGTTGAATTCTTCTAATTATTTTGTAAGTGGTAGGCTTACCTAGTCCTAGGGATTAGGTGCTGTCACGACATTCTACGGAGGAAAATTGGGGTCGTGATAGTTTTCCTAGGAAAAATTCGCCCACACGAATTTTGCTAATTTCGGGCATTATTCGGGTCACACAACAAAAGACTGTGAAACTGGAGGATGATCTCGTGGACGGTTTTCGCTCGTACTTGAAGGATATTTTCGTGATTGCGGTCACACTTCAAGAGATAAGTATCGATTTTATGTTAGATTAAAATCTATGATTATATGTTGTCTATATTACATGCAAGTGATCCTGGCTATTTGCTTCCGCCGTTTATACCTGTTTCCCATCAATTGGTATCAAAGCTTATTGCATCTAAATAGATAACTGTATACGGTCAAAACCAAGTTTTGCCCTTTGTATGATTAATCGAGATCGGAACATGATGGTTCAAGGTTCATCATTGTAATATCGAGCCATGGTGCGAAGAATATGTTGTCGAGCTCGAGACCTAGAGACCGATCAAGATCGAGGTCGGTCAAGATCGAGCCCGAAGACACAGAGATTGATCAAGATCGAGATCGGCCAGGAATAAGATCGAGCCAAGAAAACAAAAAGCCGTTACAGCCGGAATTAGGGGGAGAATCTCGGCGGAAATCGCGACACGTATCAAGAAGAGGCTGATTAATTAGCCTATCATAAGAGTCCTTACTGTATTTAGAATTGTATCAAGAGTAGGACTCCCCTACCATATAAAGGGGATCTGATCATTTATAAAGGGTGTTTCAGACAGTAAAAAATAAGTAATATACTACTCTTTTCTCAAGGTTCTCAATACTCTGTTACTCTGCTTATATTTCCTTTGTTGTTTCATTTGGTTCGAGGGCCCAAGCTACGTATCTCATTTGGTTTGCTTTTATTTTTCTTTACAGTCAATTTCAATATCAGTTTACATATTTTCTCAGTTTGTGCCAAGTAAAATCACGTATCCGTAAAACCACATATAAATTCAATTGTTATCCATTTTCAGGGTAAACAGTTTGGCACCCACCGTGATGCTAAGGACAATAGTGATTGCCTGGTGCTAAATTTCATAACACACACTGCTTTATACTTGTTCTTGTAAGCATTTTTGATTCCAAGATCAGCATGTCGAACTCTCAAGCAGTACCCGCACACATCGACAACGGCCTTGGTTTTCATGGCGAAAACGACAACGTAGCTTCCCCGGGAAATGAAGTGTTTCCGGTTGACTTCGAGGGAGTACCGGTCGCAGACCCCATCGACGCTAGTTCCCATGTTGCCCTGAATGCAAATCTGGGCGTCGACCCCGTAAACAGCGTCCGCAGAAGCATTCGATCAACCAGTTGGAACTCACAGGGCGACAAAGAAGGCGGAATTAGCCTTCAAATAATATTCGAAATGTTGCAGGCTCAACAAGTTGCAATAGCACAACTTCAAAATCAGAACCACACACCGTGTAGGGTCGAACCCGAGCCATCACAGGAAATTATTCATAGGGTCGAACCAGTGCTGGGGAGGTCAAATGGGAGTGAGTCAGGAACCGATCCCGCTATCTTGAAAATGTTCGAGGAGTTGACAAAGCGAATTGAATATGGGGAGAAGAAGATTGAAGCAAATGACAAAAAAGTGGAAATATATAACTCCCGAGTTGATCAAATTCCGGGAGAACCACCGATTTTGAAGGGTTTGGATTCAAAGAAGTTCGTACAAAAGCCCTCCCCCCTGAGCGCAGCTCCTAAGCCCGTTCTGAAAAAGTTCTGCATGCCAGAAATTCCCAAGTATAATGGAACTACCGACCCCAACGAGCATGTCACTTCTTACACATGCGCAATAAAAGGGAACGACCTAGAGGATGATGAGATTGAGTCTGTACTGCTAAAGAAATTCGGAGAAACTTTATCAAAGGGGGCGATGATATGGTACCATAATTTACCACCTAACTCCATTGATTCTTTTGCCATGCTCGCAGGTTCCTTCATTAAAGCGCACGCCGGAGCGATAAAGATCGAGAGTGAAAAGTCGGACCTCTTCAAAGTAAAACAGAAAGACAACAAGATGCTCAGACAGTTCGTATCTTGGTTCCAAATGGAGCGCATGGATCTGCCCCTAGTCGCCGATGATTCAGGCTTTCACTCAAGGCCTAAACATACGAAGTGCATAATCGGTAGCCTCACAACAGTTGAAGGAGAACTTGATCAAATATCTAGCTGTAACTTGGGCCGACGTGCATAATCGGTACCAGTCAAAGATTAGGGTCGTGGATAACTAGTTTGAGACTCCTTCCGGGTCCGTTTATCCAAATAGGACCATCGACAGAGTTACAAGGGATATTGACCGAGAACCACGGTCAAACAAAGATCGATAGCGTCCATATGGTGGAGATTGGAGAAATAGCGAGCCTGGACGCAACCCCGGTCGAACTGATAGAAGAAATGATCAAGGACAGAGCTCTCAAGGGCTCATGAGTAAGAGTGGTTTTGACATAAATGTCGAACCCAAAGAAGCACCACGACTATCGGAATACAACTTCAACATTGATGCATCAGCTATTGTATCGGCCATTGGGCGCATCAAAGACATCAGGTGGCCCCGACCTCTACAGACTGATCCGGCCCAGAGAAATCCTAATGAAATGTGCAAATATCATGGCACCCATGGTCATAGAATAGAAGATTGTAGACAGCTGAGAGGGAGGAGGTAGCCCGTTTGTTCAACGTAGGGCATCTTCGAGAATTCATAAGCGATCGGGCAAAAAATCATTTCAAGAACAGAGATTCAATGTGGAAGATGAGCAAGAAGAGCCGCAACACGTGATCCACATGATTGTTGGAGGGGTCGATATTCCTCAGGGGGCCGTATTCAAATGCACCAAGGTGTCGATCACGAGTGAAAAACGAACTCGAGACTATGTACCAGAGGGGACCTTATCTTTCAGTGACGAGGATACAGAGGGGATCTTACAACCCCACAACGACGCACTGGTAATAGCTGTACTTATGAATAAAATTCAAGTTAAAATTCTTTTGATTGATCTAGGTATAACATTATTCGATTGAGGGTCATAGAATAACTCGACCTACAAAATCAAATAGTGACCGTACCCCGAGTACTTAACAGCTTCAACATGGCAAGCGAAACCACCAAGGGTGAAATTACTTTGCCAATGAACGTGGCCGGGACCATCCAAGAAACAAAGTTCCATGTGATCGATGGTGACATAAGGTACAACTCCCTACTCGGAAGGCCTTGGATCCATAACATGAGGGCAGTGCCCTCGACCTTTAACTAAGTTCTGAAGTTCCCGACGTCGGAGCGAGTCAAAACAATGTTCGGGGAGCAACTCGCCGCCAAGGAAATGTTTTCAGTTGATGAAATGATGCCAGTATCGGCACTCTCATCAACGAAGGGATCAAAGGGAAAATAGGAGGCCAAATAGCAACCACAGATACCAGCCTCGACCCAATTGCAGAAGCAAGGGATCGATGAAGATGCCGACTACTGGATCTCTCGATCCTTCGTAGTCCCCGATGACTCCGATGCCACCAAGTCAAGGGTCGAAGAGCTGGAACAAATCACACTGGCTAAGCATTAACCCGAATGAAAAGTATACCTGGGCACAGGGCTAACCCTCGAGCTCAGGAAAAAGCTTATTCATTTCCTTAAAGCTAACATGGATTGCTTTGCCTGGTCCCATATCGATATGACATGGATTCCACTAGAAATTACCACTCATAAACTAAGCCTGGACCTTAAATTTCGCCCGGTAAAGCAAAAAAAAAAGGCTCCAGTTCGAGGTCAAACATGCCTTCATCAAGGACGAGGTAACCAACCTTCTCAAAATAGGATCCATTCGGGAAGTAAAGTACCCCGAATGGTTAGCAAACATAGTGGTAGTCCCTAAGAAGGGAAACAAACTTAGAATGTGTATAGATTATAAAGACCTGAATAAAGCATGCCCCAATGATTCTTTTTCTTTGCCAAATTCGATCGTATGATCGATGCCATGGCCGTCCACGAGACTCTCAGTTTTCTCGATGCCTACTCCGGGTACAACCAGATACAGATGAACCCGGAGGATCAGGAAAAGACCTCGTTTATCACTAAGTATGGTACCTACTGTTATAATGTAATGTCATTCGGTCTAAAAACTGTTGGTGCAACTTATCAATGCCTAGGAAACCAAATATTCGAAGATCAAATAGGAAAATCAATGGAAGTTTATATTGATGACATGTTAATTAAGTCCCTACGAGCAGAGGACCATTTAAAGCATTTGAAGGAAACTTTCGATATATTAAGGAAGTAAAATATGAAGCTCAACCCCGAAAAATGTGCATTCAAAGTTGGCTCGGGCAAGTTTCTTGGTTTAATGGTGTCCAATCAGGGATTCGAGATCAACTCCGATAAAATCAAAGCTATCGATGATATCACGATAGTGGATAATATAAAGGCCGTGCAGAGGCTAACGGGGCGGATAGCCGCCCTAGGACGATTCATTTTGAGATCCTTATATAGGAGCCACCGATTCCTCTCGCTGCTTAAGAAGAAGAGCAATTTTGCATGAACTCCAGAATGCCAGCAGGCCTTAGAGGAACTAAAGCAGTATTTATCGAGCCCGCCGCTGATTCACACCCCGAAAGTGGACGAATAACTTTACTTGTACTTGGCAGTCTCATAGATAGCGGTAAGTGGAGTCCTGGTCCGAGAAGAACAAGGTACGCAATTCCCTGTCTATTATGTTAGTCGAACCTTAGGTGAGGGCAAAACTAGATATCCACACTTAGAAAAATTAGCGCTTGCTTTAATAAGCACCTCTAGGAAACTAAAACCGCATTTCCAATGTCATCTAATATGTGTTATAACAACTCATCCTCTTCGAAATGCTTTGCATAAACCTGAGCTTTCGGGTCGATTGGCCAAATGGGCCATAGCAATCAGCGGGTACGATATTGAGTATCGACCCCGAACCGCCATCAAGTCTCAAATCTTGGCACACTTTGTGGCTGACTTTACATCGGCCCTCGTACTCGAGGTTGAAAAAGAACTACTGATAAAATCGGGTACATCTTTGGGAGTGTGGACCATCTTTACGGACGGTGCTTCAAACACGAAGGGGTCCGTACTAGGCATCGTGCTAAAATCACCCATAGGTAATATAGTAAGACAATCTATCAAAACTACAAAATTGACTAACAATGAGGCCGAGTATGAGGCCATGATTGCAGGTCTCGAATTAGCTAAAATCATGGAAGCGGAGGTCATAGAAGCTAAGTGTGATTCCCTCCTCGTGGTAAACCAAGTTAACGGAACTTGTGAAGTCCGAGAAGATCGAATGCAGAGGTACTTAGATAAACTACAGGTGACTCTACATCGATTTAAGGAATGGACCTTGCAACATGTACCTTGAGAACAGAACAACGAGGCCGACGCTCTTGCAAACTTAGGTTCGTCGGTCGAGGACAACGAACTCAACTCGGGGAGTGTGGTACAACTCATGAGATCGGTAATCGAAGGTCACGCGGAGATAAACTCCACGAGCTTAACCTAGGATTAGAGAAACAAATGTATAGAGTACTTAAAGAATGGGAGGCTTCCAGCGGATCCAAAGGAGTCGAGAACTCTACGCACAAAGGCAACATGGTTCACTTTGTCCGAAGATGGAATGCTGTTTAGAAGGACGTTCGATGGACCGTTGGCAATATGTTTAGAACCAGGAGATACCGACTACATCCTACGAGAAGTTCACGAGGTGTGGAAATCATTCTGGTGCCGAATCGCTAGTCCACAAAGTAATCAGAGCAGGGTACTATTGGACTGATATGGAGAAGGATGCAAGGGAGTTCGTTTAAAAATGCGACAAATGTCAAAGGCATGCGCCCATGATTCATCAACCCGGGGAACTACACCACTCGGTCCTCTCCCCATGGACCTTCATGAAATGGGGAATGGACATCATTGGTCCTCTCCCGTCGGCCCCAGGTAAAGTTCAGTTTATTTTGTTAATGACTGATTATTTCTTTAAATGGGTTGAAGCATAGGCTTTTGAGAAAGTCAGAGAAAAAGAAGTCATAGATTTCATTTGGGACCACATTATATGTTGATTTGGGATGCCCTCCGAGATTGAATGTGATAATGGAAAATAATTTATCGGCAGCAAAGTAACTAAATTTCTCGAGGATCACAAGATCAAAAGGATTCTATCAACACCTTATCATCCCAGTGGGAACGAACAAGCTAAATCGACCAACAAAACCATCATCCAAAATCTTCAGAAGAAATTGACCGACGCTAAAGGAAAATGGAGAGAAATACTACCCGAGGTTCTATGGGCATACCGCACAACATCGAAATCCAGTACTGGAGCAACATCGTTCTCGTTAGTTTACGGTGCTGAAGCTCTGATCCTGGTCGAGGTCGGAGAACCTAACATCAGGTTTCGATATGCAACAGAGGAGTCAAATAACGAGGCCATGCATACGATCTTAGAATTGTTGGACGAAAGACGCGAAGCCGCTCTTGTCCGATTGGCCGCTCGAAAACAGCAGATCGAAAGATACTACAATCGAAGAGCCAATCTTTGACATTTTAACTTCGGGGACTTGGTGCTAAGAAAAGTCACCCTCAACACCCGAAATCCGACTAAAGGGAAATTGGGTCCGAACTGGGAAGGACCGTACCAGGTTCTGGAAATTATTGGAAAAGGATCCTACAAGCTCGACACGATAAATGGAGAACAACTGCCAAACAATTGGAACGTATCACACCTAAAACGATACTACTGCTAAGGTACGGCCCTTTCCGTTTTCATTTATATTTTAAAGCTAACCCCTTGCAGGTGTTTGACCAGGAACAATGCGGGATTCTTCGACACGAAGCCTTTAGGTCTGAAAGCACGCGTTGCACTCTTTTTCTCTTAGACCGGTTTTTGTCCCAAATGGGTTTTCGGTGAGGTTGTTAATGAGGCAACCATTGATTGTGCTAACTTAGCAAAATTCAATAGTATCTGAGGTTTCTTTACAATCAACCTCAAACACTCAGGGGAATTTCCCTTGAATGTAAACTTTGATATGAGGAAATTACTTCATGGCAGGAGGGTCTCGATAAGAAAAATTTGTAAGGGCAAAACGGTCAAACGAACCGTGGCCGCATAGTTTGCTCGAGCCATGGCACAAAATATGTACGCATGTATAATCATTTATAAAGAGAAGTATTTTTGTTTACAATTCCATACTCTCGACCTATTATGTAAACGGGCTTAAGGGCCGACTATAACCAGAGTTCGGATAATTACCCCCTCGCTCGGGGACTGCCGTACGAAAAATAAACGAGATCGAATTATTAAAACTCTGAGATCATAAGACCTTTTAGGCAACCCTCGATTTTTATAGGCCATGGCCAATTCACTTGGGGACTAACTCTGCGGTGAAAATAAGCCCAAGGGGCAAATCCCGAAATAAAGAGGCTACGGGCGAATTAACACGGATCGGAGACGTCCGAATTCCGTAACAAAACAGGCCTTCAAATTCTTTCATAAACCGGTTAAAAAAGGCTGCGCCCGGCAAAATCATAAAAGGCTTCGATAATATCAAGCCTCGAAAACTCTAATGAGTACAAAATTGTTCAAACTTTTGAACGATTCCTTATTTCAAGCCAAGGCATTATGAGTTTTTTGTAAATACATAATAAAACAGGCCTTCGAATTCTTTCATAAACCGGTTAAAAAAGGCTGCGCCCGGCAAAATCATAAAAGGCTTCGATAATATCAAGCCTCGAAAACTCTAATGAGTACAAAATTGTTCAAACTTTTGAACGATTCCTTATTTCAAGCCAAGGCATTATGAGTTTTTTGTAAATACATAATAAAACAGGCCTTCGAATTCTTTCATAAACTGGATAAAAAAGGCCGCCCCCGGCAAAGTCATAAAAGGCTTCGATAATATCAAGCGTCAAAAACTCTAACGAGTACAAAATTGTCGAACTCTTGAACGATTCCTTATTTCGAGACAAGGCATTATGAGTTTTTTGCAAATACAAATGATAAAAAAACTTTTTCAAGCCTAAAAGGGGATAAAGCCTTAAACAACCTTTTTTACAAAAGCCTAAGGTCTACATTACTTCGAGTTCGAGCAAGCACTCACTCGATCGAAAAACCTAAGGACTGTACTAGTTCGGTTCCAATCAAATTGTCTAAACCTCGGATACAATTTTATGCTAAGGCATTTTCGACTTTTGTAAAATATATAAAAGTGAAGGAAAAAACATGAATTAAAAAAGCAAGAAAAGCCTTATATATATATATTCAAAAGTTTTTACAAAAGGCCGAATCAGCCCCAAAAAAGATACAAAAGAAAAACAAGAAACCTAATATCCTAAGTGGCTTGGTCTTCATCGTAGGCTGCGTCCTCGGGATTTTCTCCGTCCTCAGATTCGCTCGAGCTCTCGGAGTCTTTCTCAGGGAAGGCTAGCCTTCGGGCTCTGGTTTCCTTCGCCTTGGCATTTTCAATTCCGGCCGCAACATCGAAGACTTGAGCACTGACCTCCTCGAGATCTTCCCTCCGAGCCTGCCATTTAGCATGTTCGATCATGCTCTTGGCCTTGGCCTGGTTGACCTCAACATTGATCCTGAACTAGACCACTTTAGTATCAGCTTGTTTATTGGAATTAGCCACCTCGGATCTGGCCAATTCAAGTTCATCGGCTAAGCCTGCCTTATCAGAAGTGGCCAAACCCAATCGATCCTGAAGCTCCTTAATCTTCTCGATCTTCATCGAGGTATTTTCTTCTGCATATCGAAGCTGGGTCTCAACCAACTCCAATTGCGCTTGGACGACCTCCTTTTTTGAAGCAAGGATGTCCATAGTTTCTTTGAATATTTCCGCCTCCGCCAGTAGCTCATCTACCTGCGAATTGAGTCGTCCAATCTATTCGAGCCTCTGTCGAACCTGTAGAATTGGATCGTTAGTGGTTATCTCCAATTCATCTTCACTATCATGAAGAATTCGGAATACCTGCTCAGCCATTTCTTCATGATCATCTCGAGCCGTTGCCAAATTTGTCCGAAGCTTCTCACTAAGAAATTTGTAGGAGTCACTCTTCTCAGTAAGGTTCCGAACTTCGGTCTCATGCTCCTCCCGAATTTGGAGAAAAGCCTCGTGATGCAACACCGAGGCCTAGAAACATGGAAAAATATGTTAGAATTATCTACAACTCTAAGTGTAAAAGAAACGGCAGAGATACCATCGAAGTTACCCGATTTAGAGCATGTTGAGCCTCATTGAAAAGGCAAGCTGGTCCTACCGTATTCATCATAGTTTGATCCTCTTCGGTCACCAAGGACTGAAGATAACTAGCAATCCCCACAGGGGGAGAGAAAATTCGAGCATCCTCCGGGATGGAGAGCACTATCTTCCGCTTGCTATCGAGATTAACACTCGGGGCCGGGAATCAGTCCACCAGTTTTGGAACCGATGAAGACCCGGTAGAGCCCGACCATGATGCTTTCTTCGGTACCGATAATCCGATGAACCCGATAATCTCCTCCGAGGCAATTGATTCGAGCCCATCCAGAAAACCGTAGATGTCGGTCGACTCCTGAATACGCTCGTAAGATTGACCTTCCAACATGTTGGCATCACGAATCATAAAATCCAAAATCTGAGGGGATACGCTAATGTCAATTACCCCGAGCTCGTCCCTCTAGATATATTCTGCTACCTGAAGAATCTTGCCCTCATTTCACCTTCAACCATCTCAGCTCGAGATGAGATAATCCCGACTTTTCATTGTTTAGGAATTATGGCTAGGTTTGCCTTATCTGCCTCCGCCAATTCGGATGATTGTTGTATCACAACATTATCCTACACACAGGCTATTTCCTATTCTCCTTCCTCGGGCTCATCCCTTAATCGACGGATCAAACCCGGAGACATGATACCGGAGCCCCCCTTGCGCTTGCGAGATTTCTTCGTCAGGTTTTTCTTTTACGAGACCCTCGGAGCATCTTTTACCTTCTTCTTTTTAACATGATTCGGGGATGGGACCTCTTCATCACCAAATGGGGGCCTCATGACAACATCCTTCCCAAGTCCTACAAAGGAAAAAAAAAGGGTAAGCAAGCGAAAAAGAACAAATGACAAACAAACTAAGAAAGAGAATTACCATGACTGTGGGCCTCCCATCGATCCTTTGATAGTTCCACCCAAGCATGTTCAGAGTACGGTCTCTGTAGCACAAAACCTTCAACCCATTGTTTAAGACCCGGAATCGATTCTGGCATCCGAGCCATGGCTGTAACAAGAAAGAAAAAGAGGATCAAGAAAATGAAAGGCAGTCACAAATTAAAGCGCTCGAAGGGAAATGAGTACTCACGGTTCATATTCCATTTCTCAGTAAACGACATATCATCGGCAAGGATCAGGTCTGAGGTTTTAACTCGAACAAACCGGTCCATCCAGCCCCGATCACGAGTCTTGTCTATACTCGAGAACGGTACTTTGGTGGCTCGGCGAGCAAGCTTGATTAACCCTAATCGACAGAGTCAGGGACTATAAAGGCGCATGAGGTGATCGAGGGTGAAAGGACACCCCTCAATTTTGCTTGAGAAGAATCGAAGAAGAATCACTATTCTCCAAAAAGAAGGGTGGATTTGGTCAAGCGTCACGCCGTATCTCTTGCAAAAGGCGACGATGACAGGGTCTAATAAACCCAACGTGAAAGGATAAGTATAAATACTTAAGAACCCTTCCACGTGGGTAGTAATTGATTTTTCAAGATATGGGACTACCACGTGCTTGTCGCCCCATTTGCATTCCTGTTTTACTTTATCAAATTTTTTTTGGGTGATTGAACGCTGGTACCTCGAGATCGGCTCACATCGGCCCAGTACCGAAGAAGGTTTTTCAACCTTAAAATTGATGACATTTGAGCACCCTACCGGAACGAATTCCTCAGGGCGAGGCTCCGCTACATCCTCGCCGCCAGCGGGTCATGATGAAGAAGCAACCTCTTGTTGCGGCACCGTTTTGGAGGTTTTCGCCATTGATGAACAAAGGGAACGAGAATTAGGGTTGTATGCGATATAAAATATATGAAGCAAAAGGAGTTTTTGAAGAAGATGCAAGAGTAGAGAAAAAGCTTTTGAGTGAAAAGTTTGAATGAGGATGAAAGTGTGAATATTTATAGCCTGGTGATGATGGTTCAGAACCAGTAGTGGCCGACCAACGACTGACAGGTATTTAATGCCTTGGTAACTGGATCGACGGGACGTTTGTTACATACGTCATAATCGGGCTCGTTGCTGACTTCATCATCCACCAAGTTGGAGTCCGGAAATTTATATCGTTTCTCATCATCTTCTTTTTGAGAAACGAGGGGACTATCTGTATACGGTCAAGTTGAGTTTTTTCCTTCATATGACTAATCGAGATTAGAACATGATGATTCAAGGTTCATCATTGTAATATCGAGCCATGGTGCGAAGAATATGTTGTCGAGATCGGGACCCAAAGACCGATCATGATCGAGCTCGAAGACCTAGAGACCGATCAAGATCGAGATCGACGAAGATCGAGACCGATCAAGATCGAGATCGGCAAAGATCGAGATCGGCCAGGATAAATATCGAGCCAAGAAACAAAAAGCCATTACAGCCGTAATTAGGGGGAGAATCTCGGCGAAAATCACGACACATATCAGGAAGAGGCCGATTAATTAGCCTATCATGAGAGTCCTTACTATATTTAGAATTGTATCAAGAGTAGGACTCCCCTACTATATAAAGGGGGTCTGATCATTTGTAAAGGGGGTCTCAGATAGTAAAACAAAAAGCAATATACTACTCTTTTCTCAAGGTTTTCAATACTCTGTTGCTCTGCTTATATTTCCTTTGTTGTTTCATTTGGTTCGAGAGCCCAAGCTACGTATCTCATTTGGTTTGCTTTTATTTTTCTTTACAGTCAATTTCAATATCAGTTTGCATATTTTCTCAGTTTGTGCCAAGTAAAATCACGTATCCTTAAAATCACATATAAATTCAATTGTTATCTGTTTTTAGAGTAAACAATAACGCAGATGATATACACATATGTGCGATTATGTATATGAGGGTGTTGAGTTGTTGACCTACTGTTTTTGCAAAATTAGTTTTGTAATTTTATAAGACGTGAATTGTTATAAATAGAATTATATTTAAGGTGAATGTCTATATTTTAGAGTTATTTTAGGGATTTTACTTGGTGGCTAACCTTCTACTCAATTGGTTAGAGTCTCGTGCTGATAACATGTTATAAAACAATAAAAGAAGAAGAAGAATATTGCAGAGAAAAGTAGGGAGAGAAAATTCTTATTGATTTGGGATGAATTACAATGGAATATGACACCTCTATTTATAGGAAAAAAGTAACTTTGGGATTGAGCATAATGATTTCCAATTGTTCCATGAACTTCCTTCATGATTAAATTCTGGATTTAAAACAAGTATTTTATTTTATTTTTCTCTTTTGAATTCTTGAAATTCTATAATTTGATTTTAAATACAAGCAAAGACAATAAATTTTGATTATAACTTTAATAGAGTTTGTAAGAAATTATAACCACCAAAAGTGATAAAATTTCTATGCCTTGCCATGATCAAATTCATGTATGATTGTGGGAAAAGAAGTGGGAGCCCATCTAATTGAATTTGCTTCATTCTCATTCCCCTTAAGAGAATGGGATAGCAATATTAGATAAGTCTGAAAGAAGACAAAATTATTACCATGAAGGTATCAATGGATGTATACGTGACAATAGACGAAATTATAATCGTCATCATTGTGATAATAAGAATAATAAGGATTCTCAAACTAATCTTTTACTCTATGAAAGTTATATTTGTCATCGATTTGACATGAGATTTTGTAAAGCACATATAGATGAATATGTTCCATTCATGATATGAATATTACAACACATGATTTATGAATACATATTCATTCTTGGAAGAATATGAACCTGTTAGTGGTAATGAATATACCACACTCACCTCTAGAAGGAGGTTTGAGATGAACTAAGAAAATAGTTTCATTATTATGGCATGAATGGTTATTGGTCACGTACCTATTGTAGAGCCAAAATATTTTGGCAATGTGATTATTAAAGGACAACAGTAATACAACAAACCGATCTTGCATATAATTTTGACCATGACCATAATGGTATAACTTTATCCTTAAAAGTTTATTCACCATATAGATGTTAATGAATAAGTGATAGTACAAAATTAATTGAGAGTTCTGGAAGAGCCAATTATATTATTTTGTATCGTAGTAAGTCTTAAAGAAATTTATTGAGTTTCTAAAGTATTCGCGAAAACGGTTGGATATATTGAGACTATAAATAATGAAGATTTAATATCTTTATATTACTACAATTGTAGTGGGGGAATATGTATATATGAATACTACCCGCTTTATTGCATGATTTGTATTACACAAATAAAAATATGGCGAAATTACATGACACAGTAAACTAGATGTTTATTGATATAAACCCTATGTCGCAGTAAACTGAAAGTTTAATTAACAATTGCGCATGTCATCATATAAACCTGATGTTTACTAATACATACAAATTTTATCAAGCATGGCCTATTGAGAAATCTTGATTTAGATGCGCAAAATAAATGAGAATTAACATGGGTAAGTATTGAAAAGATTCTTTATGAATTCCCTTGTTTTGCTTGTTCTCGCGATTATTATACCAACCAAAATTGGGATTGAATCCCTTGAATTCCGAAATTTATCAAAGGTGAATATGGGCCCATTCACCTGCCATGTATACCACATAAGATGCATCTATGAGATGGTTACATGTGCGATTATTATTAACCCGCAACCTGGTGTTTGTGAGGTAACTTGCTCAATAATTTAATTTAGATCATAATTTCCAGATTTTCTATTCAAGATTGTTCATCTTGATAAGTTTGTTTACATCACAGCTGGTTTAGAAAAATGATTTATTGAGTGCCTCCACTTAATAGTTAAACTATTGCTTATGAGAACAAAGTTATCTATATTAGTTTGATATACGTTATACACGAAAGTAAATTACATTCTCCCCTCATAAGTGCTTCAGGGTCAGGAACCAAATAATTTCTATCTTATTATTATTGATGTGCGATGTATATTTTGATTAACACCATAATGCACAAAGATGAGTTCCCAAAGTTGAGGAAGCAAGTTAGTTTTTCTAACATGAGGGGGAGACATGATAAACAATTGAGAAAAAGTTATGTGGAATGAATTATCATTTCTACATCTAGATCCTCGAATAAGATAATATGAACTTGAAGTTCATAAAAGATAATTTGCAAAGCATGTCAGACGCATTTGCTGATCCAAAGAAAGTAACTATATTCTCACTGCAAGTGCTCCTATTAGAATAAGTCCTAGAAGGATAAAGTCTACAGTACACTTAAAGCGTATAGACAAATCGGTTTCAAATACAATTCTTGATAAAGAAGATGAGCAAATGATCATAGTAAGGAGACAAGTGATCATGAAGATCACATGACATAATACTTCATAAAATCTCAGGAATGGTTCATGTACCAGAAATGAATGAAGAGATCTCTATGTTATGTCTCTATGAAAAATATATTGGAACCGATATATAATGTTCGTCGATGACATATATGATAACGCTAAATATATAAGATGATCTTAAGTCCGGAGAAACAATTCAAGTAGAATTTGGTTTCATATGAAAGACATGTAGTTCAAACACTTGAAAGTATAAAGTCAATGGTGTGTGCAATCACTTTTATCTATTTTATATGTCTAGGATGACATGAAAACTTGATATGCATCTGAAGTCTATTTATATGGCTTATTTGACTATACTTATATGATAATCTCTGAAGGATTTCAATTGCTTGAAGCATATACAATTCTTGATCTTGAAGTACCACATCCTCAGTGCAATTTATGCACAAATGTATCTTGCTATAACTATAAGCATGATAATGTGATAGCGAGAATGTTTTACCTCTATGCAGATATTGAAAAGGCCATTCTACGACAGTTTATGAAGATATTATATATCTATCAAGAATGATGTTCATTCAAGTTAATATGACTGTTTTGTGTATCAAATCTCTACCAATGATCTTTTGAAGATGGTGCACAAGATTGGAATGTGAAGGCTCAAGGATGTGAATTGATGCTCTCATCTGGGAGAGTTAATACGCGTTGTACTCTTTTTTTCTTACAAAGTTTTATCCCACTGGATTTTCCTTGCAAGGTTTTTAACGAGGCAATCAAAAGGCGTATTGGTAGATATGTGTACTCTTTTTCCTTCTCTAGAATTTTTTCCCACTGGGTTTTATTCTAGTTAAAGTTTTAACGAGACATATTATCTGTTGAATAGACATTCAAGGGGGAGTATTATAAATATAATTATATTTAAGGTGAATATCTATATTTTAGAGAGTTTTTAGAGATTTTACTTGATGGCTAAGTCACTCTTTCCTTATAAATAGAGGTATTCATATTCCATTGTAATTCATCCCAAATCAATACGAATTTTCTCCCTACTTTTCTCTGCAATATTCTTTTCTGTTATTGTTTTATAACATGAATGAAGTTGTTGTTTGTTCTCGTTTTCAAGAGTAACGGCGCTAATGTTGGTCTTCAACGTGAATTTTAGTTGCCTTTCTTTATATAGATTGAAGAGGAAAAGGATAAAACGTTGCCTCTAGGGTTCTCATTTTAAAAGGAACGTGTCTGTGGCAAGTCTTTTCTCTTCATGTGATTAATTGGAATGAACTAAAAGAAAACAAAAGGAGGGTCGCTGGTTGTTGTTTTTGACGGCGATGGCATAGAAGTGGATTTAATACACTGTTTTGCTATTTTACAAAGGTTGCAACAGCAGCGGCCAGGTCCTTTTGACAATAGTGAAAGACTTATTTTTAAAAGGTAAGTCAAAGATTCATTATTTAGTCTTGTAATAAATTTTCTTGTTCAAGACTTTGTTAACCTTTCATTACACTTTGCCTGATTAGTTAGATTCAAATTGTTTATAATTATTATAATGTGAGACTATATCTAGCAAAGTGGGTTTTATGAGATATTGAATGTTCTCGTAAAGAAGCCTTGGTAGTACGTATACCTGATGGTTCTTTATCACTGTGAATTGATAATTGGCTAAGTTTTCAAACTCAATTGTTTTAATAAACTGGGCCGCTAGATTCCTTCTTCTTTTGGAATTAGTATAGGAAGCAAATAAAGTTTTATTTTGGCCTTTGCTTCACGTGAAGGTGCTCTTATTAAAACTCTTATTTGTTACATATTTTTCTCCTTTGCGGCTAGTGCTGGACGGTTTTGGAAAATTTTAGTTTTTGTTTTGTCCAATGATTATATGAGCCTATTATAGTATTACACATGTATATTAATTTGTATAAATTAAGAATTTATGATCAATAAATAGATACTACTGAAGTCGTTTGTTTATTTGGAATCAATAACAATTCTTAATACTTAATTTATATATGTGAGATGATAATATACATGGTTAAGAATTTATGATCAATAAATAGATACTACTGAAGTCGTTTGTTTATTTGGAATCAATAACAATTCTTAATACTTAATTTATATATGTGAGATGATAATATACATGGTTAAGAATTTATGATCAATAAATAGATACTACTGAAGTCGTTTGTTTATTTGGAATCAATAACAATTCTTAATACTTAATTTATATATGTGAGATGATAATATACATGGTTAAGAATTTATGATCAATAAATAGATACTACTGAAGTCGTTTGTTTATTTGGAATCAATAACAATTCTTAATACTTAATTTATATATGTGAGATGATAATATACATGGTTAAGAATTTATGATGAATAAATGCTTATCACTAAGGTGATCTATTTATTTGAAATCATTAAAATTTTTAGTAGTTTATACATGTGCAATGATATAGTATATGGATTGAGAGTTATGATTAATAAATAGGATCTATTGAAGTTGTCTATTTATTCGAGCCATTAAAAGGGTGCTCAATGTACCATGTGAAAATTAAAGTGTATGTTAGTGGTGGAGTTTATCTATTGAAAGAGGATTTACCATTAGATACTAGTAACACTATATTCATGAGAAGCTATAGTAAGTATTTCACCCTAAGGGGTGAGAAGTAATATCGTGGATTCTCATATATATAAATCAAGAGGACAATTTGTTGCAAGAGGAAATTTTGTGTATCTTACCCAAAATAAAAGATATAATGTATGTTCTGTGCTCATGGGACAATAATAAGGAGAAAGAAAGTATGATCATTTTTTTTAATCGATGAAAATGCCTAAAATGATTATTCTCCGAATTTGGTCATAGATTTGGAGGTCATAATTTTGATGAACTCTAATTGACCTTAGATTTGGTAGGTCTATCGAAAACGACTTGGTGAGAAACACTCTCTGCTATGCAGTGAATCACGTTATTTTCTGGTGTTTCGAGATCTTTTAGATGGGATTTTAAGCAGTTTATTTGATTGAATAAGCTTTAAATATGAAAAACTATTCTTTATATATCGGTTTTATTTGTGTTAAATCTGGAACATGATTACACATGATGATTTAACTTAATATGATATATGAAAAGAATGTAAATCACATTGGTTGAATCTTAAATTCGCCTAAAATAACTTATTCGAATTTGGTCTAGTTTTGGTGATCATCATCTCCAATTGACTTGAAATTTGGCGGGTTCATCGGAAACGACTTGACAAGAAATTCTCGCTTCTATGCAGTGCATTATGTCGTATTCAGCAGTTCAGGGTCATTTAGATGGGTTCTTTGGCAGTTTGCGGGATTAAAATATGATTTAGATATGAAAAGTTATTCCTTTTATGTCAATCTTATTTTGTTAAATCTGGAACATGAGGACGTATATTTATTTTACATGAAATGATATATGGTTGGAATGTATGCCATGTTTTAAA
>AWOL01S0037345.1:139483-200583 GCA_000715115.1 Nicotiana otophora | reverse complement strand
GGGGGGGGGGGGGGTTAACTTATGTATTTTGCCTTCTAAAAAGTCACCTAGTGTGAATTTGTTTTAACAACATTCTATGATTCTCATCATTTACAGTTTCTGTATTGTTAAGTGGGTTATATTGAAACTCCTTAACAGAGTTTCTAAATCTCGATTTCATTTTACAGTTGGCACTGAAGGCCAGTCAACTCCTCGAACAAACTAAACTGAGTGAACTACGTTCGAGTATTGCCAGAAATCTTTCTGAGCTGGAGATGTTCACTGAAGAAGGTGACAGCATGGATACTCCTAAGCGAAAAAGTGCCATCAACGAAAGAATGGAAGTTCTAGTGAGTGCTCCGTTAGCAGTTGAAGATGCACTTGTAGGCCTTTTTGATCACAGTGATCACACCCTTCAGAGGCGGGTTGTGGAGACTTACATTCGTAGGCTCTATCAGGTACTGTATTTCAAAGTCTTAGTTTACTTGTTTCGGCACATCTATATTTAAGACATGTATAGTTTTTTAATTTAACTTTTGATATCTACTCCAGCCTTACCTCATTCAAGGGAGTGTGAGGATGCAGTGGCACAGATATGGACTAATAGCTACATGGCAGTTTATGGAAGAGCATGTGGAGAGAAAGAGTGGGTCTGGAGACAATGTGATAGTAAAACCGTTAGTTGAGAAACACACTGAGAGAAAATGGGGAGCCATGGTTATTATCAAATCTCTCCAACTCTTGCCAACAGTATTAAATTCTGCATTGAGGGAGACAGTGCATGACTTGCATGCAGAGATATCGAATGGATCGACTCAACCAGTCAGTCATGGTAGCATGCTGCACATTGCATTGGTGGGCATCAACAACCAAATGAGTTTGCTTCAGGATAGGTATCAAAAGTGTTATTATGTTTGATCTTGCAGCTAACTTTCTACTGCTAAAGTAACTTTTTAGTTAGATATATGGATAAATCATGAGGCACATATAAATAGATGTCCGTTAAAAGGAAGTAATAGGATATACCTCTATCTAGCATGGCTGAATTTTTTGCATGTGTATCTGGTCCAATTATTTGCGAGAAACTGACTTATTCATGGTACAAACCATTGTTTGCAGTGGTGATGAAGATCAGGCTCAAGAGAGAATTAACAAGTTAGCCAAAATACTGAGAGACAAAGATGCGAGCGCCAACCTTAAAAGTGCAGGTGTAGGGGTTATCAGCTGCATCATACAAAGAGATGAAGGGAGGGTGCCAATGAGGCACTCCTTTCACTGGTCAACAGAGAAGCTATATTATGAGGAGGAGGCTCTACTGCGTCATCTAGAGCCTCCTCTATCCATTTATCTTGAATTGGTTTGTATTTTGCTTAACTTCATTTTTTCCTTTTAACTAAATCCTATATTACTATTGGTGCTTTATTTTTGTAATTCTTGGACCATGAGCTGATCTTAGGTTCATAATTTCCCGGAAATGCAGGAAAAGCTTAAAATCTATGATAATATAAAGTATACTCCATCCCGGGACCGTCAGTGGCACCTCTACACTGTTGTAGACAAGCGGAATCCAATCTGGAGGATGTTTCTCAGAACACTTGTAAGACAACCAACAGATGATGGTTTACTAGCGTATCAAGGATTAAATCAGGGAACAGCTCATTCCCCTTTGAATTTGTCGTTTACTTCAAGGAGCATATTGAGGTCCTTAATATCTGCACTGGAAGAGCTTGAACTTAATCTCCATAATACGACTCTCAAAGCTGACCATGCTCATATGTACTTGTATATTTTACGAGAGCAAGAGATTGATGATTTGTTGCCATACCACAAGTCAGTAATTGTTTTGCCTTTATGCCTGCTATTAAGGACAAAAGTTGGCCCACTGCTCACTTCATGACTCTGTTGCAGGAGGGCAGACGTAAATAACGAGCACAAAGAAGTGGAAGTTCAGAAAATCTTAGAAGAGCTAGCTCATGAAATCAATGCATTTGTTGGTGTGAGGATGCACAGGTTAGGCGTTTGTGAGTGGGAAGTGAAACTTTGGATATCATCTGCAGGAGACGCAACTGGTGCTTGGAGGATTGTGGTTGCGAATGTGACAGGTCACACCTGCATTGTGCATGTAAGTGGAATTTAGCATGTACTTGAAATTTTTCGATGGCTTATTTGATCCAAAACTGACTTCTGTTGAGTTAGAGAGCAAATATCAATCGATGCTTTGCGCTTGAACCATGAATGGTTACTTTCTTTTGTTAGTTCTTTCTTGTTTCTTTTTTCTTCTATTACCTTTTCTGGTAAAGAGCTTGAAGTTAATCATGCTTATAATGGGAATGGTGTTTAGTTCTCTATTAGCCCATGAAATTTTGGACTCAGATAAGTCGTTCCGTTGTATTGACTTAAACCATTTGCTGGACCTGCATTCTGGCGGACATACTAATGCCTCATGACTTGATTCATTCCAACTTCAAGTATTGGTTTCTGCCATAAAAGTCTGTGATTAACATTGACATCATGCTATTGGAAATTGAACTCTCAGATTTATCGAGAAGTGGAAGATACAGGTGTACAAAGAGTAGTGTATCATTCAGCTATTGGCCATGGTCCTCTGAACGGAGTGCCAGTAACAGCACCTTATCCACCGCTGACTGTGCTTGACCAGAAACGGCTTTTGGCCCGCAAGAACGACACCACTTACTGCTATGATTTTCCACTGGTAAACATTTGGATGAAAGTAGACATTATGCTGGTTATTACCATCTGGATCAATATCAACATATCATAAAATTCCCTTGTGCAGGCATTTGAAGCAGCACTTGAGAAGTCTTGGGCAAGTCATAATCCTGGAACAGACAAGCCTAAGGACAATGTCCTCTTGAAAATTACAGAGTTAACTTTTGTTGATAAGAAAGGAAGCTGGGGTACTCCTCTTGTCCCTGTGGAGCGCCAGCCTGGATTCAATGACATCGGCATGGTGGCATGGATTATGGAAATGTCTACTCCTGAGTTCCCTATGGGAAGGAAAATTCTTGTTGTAGCAAATGATGTCACCTTCATAAATGGATCTTTTGGCCCAAGCGAGGATGCATTTTTCCAAGCAGTGACTGGTGTTGCTTGCACACAGAAACTGCCACTTATTTATTTAGCAGCAAATTCAGGGGCTCGTATTGGTGCGGCCGAGGAGGTAAAATCTTGCTTTAAAGTTGGATGGTCTGATGAATCGAACCCCGAGCGTGGTTTTCAGTATATATACTTGATTCCTGAGGATCATGAACGCATTAAATCTTCTGTCATGACACATGAATTGAAGTTGTCAACTGGAGAAGTTCGATGGGTGATAGATACTATTATTGGAGAAGAGGATGGCCTGGGTGTTGAGAACTTAAGTGGTAGTGGAGCCATTGCAAGTGCTTATTCTCGGGCATACCATGAAACATTTACCTTGACATATGTAACCGGGAGAACAGTTGGAATAGGTGCTTATCTTGCTCGTCTTGGTATGCGGTGTATACAGAGACTTGATCAGCCAATTATTCTTACTGGTTATTCTGCACTTAACAAACTTTTGGGCCGGGAAGTTTATAGCTCCCACATGCAACTTGGTGGACCTAAAATTATGGCGACTAATGGTGTTGTTCATCTGACTGTCTCTGATGACCTCGAGGGGATATCAAAGATTTTAAATTGGTTGAGCTTCGTTCCGCCATATTCTGGTGGTCCACTTCCCATTTCAACTCCATTAGATCCTCCTCAGAGACCTGTTGAGTACTTCCCAGAGACCACATGTGATCCACGTGCTGCCATCTCTGGCCACACAGATGCAAGTGGAAAGTGGTTGGGGGGCATTTTTGATAAAGATAGCTTCATTGAGACACTGGAAGGTTGGGCAAGAACTGTGGTGACAGGCAGGGCAAAACTCGGAGGAATCCCTGTAGGAATAGTTGCTGTTGAGACACAAACTATGATGCAAGTAATCCCTGCCGATCCTGGACAGCTCGATTCTCACGAAAGGGTTGTCCCTCAAGCAGGGCAAGTATGGTTTCCTGACTCTGCAACTAAAACAGCTCAAGCATTGATGGACTTCAATAGGGAAGAGTTACCTCTTTTCATTCTTGCGAACTGGAGGGGCTTTTCCGGTGGACAGAGGGATCTCTTTGAAGGTATCCTTCAGGCAGGATCAACCATTGTCGAGAACCTTAGAACGTACAAACAGCCTGTTTTTGTTTACATCCCTATGATGGGTGAACTCCGTGGTGGGGCATGGGTGGTTGTGGATAGTAAGATCAATTCAGACCACATTGAAATGTATGCAGAATTGACAGCCAGGGGAAATGTCCTTGAGCCAGAAGGTATGATTGAAATTAAATTCAGAATGAAAGAACTACTGGAGTGCATGGGTAGGCTTGACCAACAGCTTATAAATCTCAAGTTAAAGCTTCAGGAAGCCAGGACTGCAGGAGTATACACTAATGTTGAGGCCTTACAGCAGCAAATTAAAACACGTGAGACGCAGCTTTTGCCAGTATACACTCAGATAGCTACTAAGTTTGCAGAATTGCATGATACTTCGTTAAGAATGGCCGCGAAGGGGGTGATCCGAGAAGTAGTAAATTGGGAAACTTCTCGTTCATTCTTTTACAGACGTCTGCTTCGAAGAGTGGAGGAGGAGATGTTGGTCAAAACTGTGAGGAATGCTGCAGGTGACCAGCTTTCTTACAAATCCGCTATGGATATGGTGAAAAGCTGGTTTTTGGATTCAAAAGGAGGCAAAGTAGATTCTTGGATAGATGATGAAGCCTTTTTCTCATGGAAGAATGACCCCAAGAACTATGAGGAACAATTACAACAGTTGCGTGTGCAAAAGGTACTACTTAAGTTATCAAAGATTGGCGATTCGACATTGGATTTACGTGCTCTACCACAAGGTCTTCTTTCCCTCCTACAGAAGGTTAGCCATCAGACTCTTTTTCAATTTTGTTCCACCCCTATTTCATCTTTACCTGTTTAAGGTGCCTGAAACAAGCTTCATGTTTTTGGTCTGCAGGTTGAGCCAGCAACGAGAGAGCAATTGATCAGTGATCTAAAAAAGGTGCTTAATTGATGAATCAGCTTGTAACTAACTTGCCAACAAATTGTTGTCTCCCATTTCTTCCAGGACAGTTTCCTGCCGACCAGTGCATCTGCCTGTTAGGAGAAGCAGCGCGGTTAGCACTCAACCTGTACTATGATGATGCTTCTCTCTTCAAAATCTGTTATATATTGGACAAGCTGGGCAGACAACTGGTTTAAATTTGTCCCGACGAGGTGGAAATAGTAGCATCTTGAGAGTATAGGGTGTAGTCTTCATTTGTTTGAGCAGAAATATTCTTTACGTAGCAGGCTCCTTTATTGAAATTACTGCAGGCCTGACCACTCTTTTTTGTATACTTGCATTGTTATCTTAGTCTGTCTAACAATTGGTTAGCCTTGGTATTTATTGAATGTCCAAATAAAATATGAACTGTAACTCATGCTCCTATATACGTAGTTGCTATTCAGGACAAGAGTTGAAAATCTTCTTCATCTCTTTCCACTACTATACTATTATTTGGTGCTATTCACTGATTGACAGCATATGTATTCCTTACCGATGTTTATTGAAAGTAAAAAATTCTTCCTAGTTAATTACTAAGCAACCATTGGAAAACAAAGATTACGTTGGAGTTGGCTGCCTAGATTATGTTAGATTGTACGATTATTAGATAAATCATTTATTAACATAATGTAAAGCTAAACGATGAGGAACTTAATTTACTAAATCATGAGGATATCTAAGGGGAGAAAATGTCACTTCATGACCTGAAACGTGATATATAAAAGTTAAACACTTCAAATAAAAAAACATATTAATGTCTTATGACTATTATTTGTTATGTTATCTACATGTAGCTTCCGAATCCGTGAATCGTAGATATGACTGCTACTTGCTTTGTAGATGTTGTCAGCAAGCCATCTAATATATTTTACAGATTATGATCACAAAAGGAGTTTAATTAGTACACAATTGCCTGTAGCAAAAACAAGGAAGACAAGGAAACTCTTATGGACGACTATATTTTAACCATTAAAGTTAAAAGCATGGCTAACATGTACAAACTTTACAAAAAACAAATAAGAACTCCTTACGCAATTGGCTAGGACCACCATCTGTTTTGGATTAGTATCATATCACTTCTGAGGATCCCACCATTTACTAAAAATAGAATCCAGTCCCTTGTCTTCTTTTGCATCCATTCTATACAATGTTAAACTTCTTCAGGCAATTTTAGTGAACAGGTTAGCACAGCATCAGCAACTGTGAGAAATATCTTGTCCTCGCCGATTTGACTTGGAAAGTTGGATGCATGTAGCTTGTCAATCACCACTCTTCCGGGGTTCGACAGAACAAGCTGTTCAAGAAATGAAGGTAAAATTTTTAGACACAAATTTGTAGTTTTTGAGGTTAAAATACTACTCCCTACGGTCCTCTTATCTGTTGCTTTACCAAAAAAATTCTTCCAAGATATGTTATTTTGAAATTGGTTTTGACCTCACTACTCCAAAAAGACATATAGTGATTAGTTTTACTCGTTTAAGGAAAAGATAAAGAGTAATTTAGTCGAATAGAAATTATGAAGTTAATTAAGATCATTACCTGAACACCTCTCTTTTTTAGGCTTCTGAGCAACTCTTCCAAGGCATGGATTCCACTGGTGTCAATGTCAGTAACAGCTGAAAGGAGAAGAGAAGAAACACGATGAGTCGCTAAGTGTATGATTCCAATAAGTAGGATAACATGCTCTTAATTTCAGCGACAAAGGTAAACTCTACTTACGTGACATCTCTACAATCAAGAATTGAATTTTAGGAAGGCCAGCTGCTTTTAGTTGTTCTTCCTCATCCATTAGCCATCTCAATATCCTGAATAACAAGTTAGTTTGTCAAGTTTCTATTTCTTGTTAATATAAACTTCAGATTGAAGTAGGACTTATCTTTTAGGCAAAAAAATGAAAACCACACATCTTAATATCATGGTATTAGTAAAAGTTTAACTTTAGAAGTAGTCCATAAAGATATAAAAGAAGGGGAGGGGGGATAAAAAGGGGAAGAGTCCTACCTTTCCTTTATGTAGTTAGAGTTTGAGAAGTATATAGCTGAATCAACTCTCACAATCAATACACCAGGAACTTTTGTTGCCTCGGGGTATTGTTGAATGTTCCTATATACATTTGTCCGGGGTATCCTACCAAGAGTAGCTGTTCGTGGCCTTGTGACTTGGAGGAGAATCTTAGCAAATGATATTGTGACCTATTTAACGATAAAATACTATCAGCTCTGATTGTTGAATGATGATAACTTTCCTCAAGTAAACAGTTAAGTTGTTGGATGCCCTTACCGCGATTAAAAGACCAATCTCAACAGAGGCAAAAACCACGCCAAAAAATGCCCCCATGCAAGCGACAAAATCAAATTTGTCAATCTTCCAAATCAAAATTGCTGCTTCATAGTCAATTAAGCCGAGTACAGCGGATATGATGATGGCAGCAAGGATTGCATTTGGAGTATACTTAAAAAGAGGGGTTATGAATTCCAAAGTTAGGAATACAACAGCAGACATGACAATGTTGGAAACTGCAGTTTGGCAGCCAGCCATGTAATTTACTGCTGAGCGAGAGAAGGAACCTGCGAGAGGTTAGTTGATCGATTAGTTGCCCTGATAATGGAGCATAACACAAACCATTACAAAATGACAATGGAATAACTGAAGAATTCTTGTTACACCATTAGGTTTCCCTGATAATGGAGCATAACACATCTACATATGATAGTGTATCAGATGATTTGATATTGATGCATTTGGCTGCTTAAAAATGAAACCTATGTGTTGAAAGTTAAAATACATTAACGTTTACTCATACTCCATTTGCTTGTAAATATGTCTTACCTGTTGCTACATAGCAGGAAGTCATTGAGCCAACAATATTCATAGCTCCAAGCGCCACCATCTCTTTGTTTCCGTCCAACTGGTAGTCCTTCATTGAAGCAAAGGTTCTTCCAATTGCAACAGCTTCCTATGAAACAGAAGGTAAACATCAGATATCGATTAGAAAGATGTCAAGGTTTCCTGCTTCAACATTTCATTAAATAATTTGCTTACCGTCAATGCAATCATGCCAGCTACAATACCAGTCCGAAGTCCTTTTAAAAGATAGTCACCAGTGAAATATATTTCCTTGACGGAAGGAGGATTTATTCCTTTCTCAATGTGTCCTACCTGGTAAGGTTGTCATAGAAATGATTAAAAATAGATCATTATGCTCCAAAAGAAAAATTAAATGAAAAAGTAGTAAGCGCCTAAGACAAGCACTTACAATCGCGACTCCCTTTTTTTCAGCATGAGTAATGTAGACAAAGAAGGTGGAAAGAATGACAGAAATCAACGGCGCAATTGCAGGTACCCAGAACAGCCTTTTGTTCTTCTTACCCTGGTTGTCAAGTTATTTTAGAACCAAGGAAATTAAAGGCTACCAAATTCTTACAAAATTTAGTCCATAGAACTTCGGACTCTTACAATGTACTTCGCGAACAAAAGGAAAGTTAAAAAGGTTGCTCCAATGAGAATTGTCTGCCAGTTCCACTGCAAATTGTTGAATAAATTTCAAGTTATCCATAAAAGACATCTTATGTAAAATGCTCTTTAGTGGCAAGAAAACTTACTCCATGGTTGGCTGAATGCCACACTGATTTCATTACAGATATGATATCTGCTTTCTTAGTAAACTTCTTAATGCCTAGAAAACCTTTAAGTTGCTGAAGTGCAATTGTAATTGCAGCACCACCCATGAAGCCAACAACAGCAGCATGAGATAGGAAGTCAATTAAGAAGCCCAATCTGCCAAGAAAGCAAAGCAAGAAATAAGCAAAAAAACAACTAAATCCGATAAAACAAAGAAATGAAAGGACAAGATATTACAAGTCCTAAACTTTGTACTTATTGTATTAATCACCTTAAGATCCCAAGAGTAGCCTGAGTAATGCCAGCAAAAAAGGTAGCTGTAAATGCAAGCCTCAGATACTCATGTGGATTTGTAGTCGGATCAATTTCATTCCGGAGTAGAGTACCTAGCAAGAGTGATACAACAGCCACAGGCCCTATGGCTATGTCTCTCGAGCTGCCCATGAAGGCATAAACCAGAGGCGGAACAAAGCTGGAGTCTGGGATTTCAAACGAAGAAAATATTTAAAAGGGTTTTTCATAGACTAGTAACATCAATAAAGTTAATAGCATGCTGGAAACTCACATAATCCGTACTGAGGAGCTAAATTTGCAAGCTTTGAATAGCCAATGTCCTGTCATAACAGTTAAAAGTTTTTGATAAGAAATTCGTATTGATCCTAACAATCTTGATTTTATTGGTACAATATCTCCAGGCATTATATTTACCTGAGGAATGCAAAGGCTTGCAATGGTGAGACCAGAGATAAGATCACCTCTGAATTTAGCAAAGTTATAGCTTCTACCCCATTCTAGAATTGGAAATATGGCCTGTAAACCAAGGACAAACTTCCTAGACCTTGGTTGATCCTTAAAGCAACGCAGTGGATCGTCTGCAAAGAACGTTTCCTTCACAGTAGTCTTAAACTCCTTGAATATGTCCTGTTTTGGGGGGACTCCAACCTTGTGAATATAGGGCGTTTGGTTATGTCGCGAGGATGAAAAACTTCTGATATCCGTCTCTTTGGTTTCTTCTGCCTCAACACTAGAATGCCCCATGCTAGATAAGAACAGCTAATTCACCTGTAATGCAGAGGAAATACAATTGAGTTACATCACCAAATGAAATACTCCACTAAACTCAAGCTCATTAGTTAAGCCAAATCAAGATATTATTAGATTAACAGCCATTAGGAATTTATTAGTAAAACAATCAAGGCAATAATAAGAAGTAAAACCATGTGATAATATAAGAAGTTACACCAACCCTTTCAAATTAGATCAATGCAGAGGGAGACTTTTAGTGCTAATAAAGTTCCAAATCTTGTTGAACTTTGTACTACATTAGAAAGTTCTTGCTTGTCCATTATATAGATAATCAGGAAACTACAGGTTAAAGTTTTCAATGTAGAAGAGTATTAGTGGTGGGCTAAGAGTAAGCTTTTGCTTAGCACATTCTGGTTTTAGAAGCTACAGCACAATTTTATATTCTCACCAATAGACAAATGGATCATCGATAACCATTGATTTAAAGAAAGTACGATTTGTTATTGACCACTATAATTTGAATAAAGCTGATATGAAAAGATTGAACGATGACAACACAAAGTAACAGCATCTACAGTTTGGTATGTTATCAGAATTAGACAGGTCATTCTCCTAACATAGGACATTACTTTTCACCAGGAGGAATATAGAACCTTAAATGTTGTAATGTTTCTCTTTTAAGTTCATGAAAGAGAACCTAATACTTTGTTCAACATTGAACAACTCAAAAGGGGCTTTGATTTTATTCTGTTTGAAGAACTTATTGATGCCTATTCTAATGCAGGCATCTACTAAAGGTCACTTAAAATGTGGTTATAAAAATTAAAGAACTAAGTAGAGATGAACAAAGGCACCGCAAAAAATGAGACTCAAAACGATTCCAAAGCAGAACGAACCTATATACATGTGCAAAAAACAAATATGGATAAAGTTAGATATACATTTCAAAACATATTCTCACAACTCAAATACATCGTCTAAATTTTGGACTTGACACTAAACTCATGGTACATTTCCAATGTTATGCTCGTTCTCTTTTAACCTCTTTCTGTTTTTCCTTTTTCATTTTCGGGGTAGTGGTGGAGAGATGGGACAAAATTCAAAATCCAAACCAACATAAATCGAGCTCATTTAAGCCTTGATTTATTTTATAAACTAAATAATTGATTAGCCATTAATACTATCAAGATTTAAGAATTACTTTCTCACAAGCACTCTCCGTCTCCTTGCATTTTTCTTAGCCATATTCTCCACTTAATATCAGTGTTGTCAAAGGCGAAAGCTCTAAAAAGCGCTCTAGGTCACTTGTGGCTTTAAGCGCAAAGCGTTCTTAAAGTGTGAGCTTTAGTAAAATATATATGTAATTCAAGAACAAAGGAATAAATTTTTTCATAATGCTTCCCTTAGCAGTTAATACACATATTTTCGATTATACTTGTTTGATTGGTACCGCTTGATTCAACAGAGAACTCATGGGTTATGAGGTCCTAGCCTTAGTGCTTGACTTACACTGAAGCGCAACACTGCTTAATATTTCCTTAGTCTCACTACCTCAGATTTCTCTATGAAAGATTTCCAGCAAAAGTGTTTGGATGGAGGATGAAGAAAATGCTAAATTAAGTAAAAGAGGTCATAAACTGACTACAAAATTGAAGTTCAGATTAATTTATTGGAATAACTTAATATAATAAAGTTTGTTATTCCAATTTTAGCAGAACAAACAAGCATCGGCTAGACTAGAGCCAACTTCCAGTTCCATACGTCTTATTTAGAAACCATTGATAGTGGACCACCAAATAAAATAAACAATAAAACGTCCCCCCACTTAGCTTTAGGTCCCATATAATTCTACTTATAAAGAACTACAAAAGGGTAAAAGTACATATGTCTCATAATTTTTGTCCATTTTTACAAAAGAAACACATATATGGTCAGAGAACAAGATAATAAATCAAAATTCATAATAGTGTCCCACTTTTCTGGGTTAGTGAGGCATTAATTAGTTTCAACTCCAACTCTCTTTATATAGTTAAATAGTCCAAAATCTTTAAGAGACATATATCTATATTAAATTCGCAAATATTATTACAAATGAAAGTAGACATATTCATAATTCATTAACTTAAAATTCTTTTTTTTCAATAACTATGATGTACGGGTTAGCTTGAGCGACTAATTCCACAAGTAGGGACACCTATGTGGCCACCAAGACTTGGACAAACGGAAATATATCACCTAGTGTTTTTTTTTCTCGGATATGATCATTAACTTAAAATTTTGAATCAATCTCTTTCAAAAATTAAAATGTAGATAAAAGTAAGGTACGCACATTCGATGGTCCTGGTACTTTAGAGATCAAAAAATGGATCCCAGTTATTCTGAAACTAAAAACAAAAGAAAAAAAGAAAAAAACAACTGACCTGAAGAGAAGCAAGAAACCAAGTAACTAATATCCAGGTTCAATGAATCCACTTTATTCCTGGAATTGTTTTTTAATTATTTAACTTTCCCCTCTAATCATGACAGAAGAGAAAACGGAAAACATGGGAGATTTGCAATCATCTGTTTGGATACCCAGATGAATGCATGTTCAGAAAGTGGAGGAAAAAAGCACAATGAGAGACTGCTGGTTACTTTGAAAGTATAGTATTATTTGTTTGTGTCGAAAGAGGAAAAGAAGATACTATTTTATAAGTATTTTCTTTTTTGTAATTTTACTTAAACTTTTAATTCTACTCTTAATGCGTACTCTAAATCTCTTTTTGAGTGGTTTAGAACTACAAATTTAAAAAAATTCATTTTTTCTTAAATTTCGTACTCAGTCAAACAAGTTTACATAAATTGAAACAAAGTAGTACTCCATTCGTTTCAATTTATGTGAACCTGTTTGACTGGACAATGAGTTTAAGAAAAAATGAAGACTTTTAAAATTTGTGGTCCTAAATAATTCAAAAAGGGTCCAAGAGTATTTGTGTAGTTATAAAAACTTCTCATTAAGGGTAGAATTGTAAGTTTAAGCAAAATTATTTTCAAATTTGGAAATGGGTCATTCTTGTTAGAACGGATCAAAAAAGAAATAGGTTCATCTAAACTAGACAATGTGGGTTGCTCTGATGGTAAGCACCCTCCACTTCCAACCAAGAGGTTGTGAGTTCGAGTCACCCCAAGAGCCAAGGTGGGTAGTTCTTGGAGGGAATGATGCCGAGGGTCTATTGGAAACAGCCTCTCTACCCCAGGGTAGTGGTAAGGTCTGCGTACACACTATTCTCCCCAGACCCCACTAGTGGGATTATACTGGGTAAAGAAATTTTTTTAAAACTAGAACGGAGATAAGTAATATTATTTTTTCTTTTGAATTCCACGTGTGTGAGAGGATAAAAAGTAAACTTCATACCATAGAAGTCATTAGTCAACTATGAGATTTAATTAATTTCCACAGAATGTGGGGTCTGGAGTTTTAATGGATCTTGACGTAGTAGCGTCCCGGTTCATTGGAAAAAACAAAAAAGGGAAAAGGACGACGTTGTTCTTATTTGACGAAAAGTCTTACGTTGGAAAAATCTTACGGTGGACCTAAGGTTTTGGAGTTTGGGTCTTCCACTGTGATGCTTTCTGGAGCCCACTTTCTTCAGAAGTCCTAGGAAAAAATTTGCCAGTATTTTTATAAAAATGAATGATTTTTTTTATTTAGCAAGTTATTAATTTCAATACTTTTATATTATCATAATGACACATTTATTTATATTATAGGGATGACATAACATATTTAAGACTATAAAATTCAAAGTATATTATTGATATGTCACACATGCATTTGGTTTAAATGACAAGATTCAAAAAATATGTTAACACACATTTAGTTAAGATCACAAGATTTAAATGTCTTATTTAAATTTTTAAATATCATGTCTAATCAAACTACACACAAAAAATAACTAAAGAAAATAGTAAGAAATATATATGAATTAATTATGCTTAATGATAAGTCTTATATAAAAGAAAAATATCATGCAATTGTTTATTTAACATATGCACCAAGTACAAAAAGTATTTCATCGCCTTTTGTGCTACTTCTAAAAATAAAACCAGCTCACCCCATCTTAAGGGAGAAATTGAAATCTCTTTTTTTTCCTGCTAATGATTCTTCTTCTGATGGGGCGAGTATATGAACAGTAGAGGACTATAAGATAAAAGAGAGGACGATAGACGTTGGTATCCTGAATTTAAGTAGTGTAAAAAGTAGTTAGAATAATCAGACCCCAACTTTAACGTCAATAAACTCTAAGCTGATGGGTAGAGTCGTTAATATGAGTTTGGTCCACTATGTCAGCCAGGCTCAGCCTGTGATTTAGTAGGATTTGGTTAAGATTTAGATCCCATTTAAGAGTGAAATTTTTTAGCCCGACCCAAGTAAGTCTGTGGCCCTTGAGGCTTGATCGAGGCTGCTAAAAGTTTCACGGGACGCCCTATTTGATCGTCCACATTCACTGATCTATACCCAATATAATGGCACTTCATTCTTCTGCTTTTCCTGCTTCTTTCGCTTCTCTTCCTCTCTTCTCTTCTCCAGAAAAGCTTTATGGGTTATGTTGTATTTATGGAGGGACCCAACATGATCTATTCCTTTCCCATCATCCGACTACTCTTTTTCGTACTTTGCTTGTTGTTGTTTATACCATAAGACAAGTTTAGCTCAAAAATGAAGAATTTCGCATTAAATCCGTCAGAGAGAGTATGGTTGATGCTAATTAGTAAATCTTATGGTTTAAGAGAGAAGAAGATGAAGTATTTTGTTATTCAAATACAAGGATCAATGATAATCCGAGGTTTGAATATAGCAAACTATGAGCTAAAACAGAGGCAGGTCGAAGCTTAGCTATGGCGATGGAAGAAGAAGAAGAATCGAGGGAAGAGAAGGGAGAAGAAGAGAGACTGTATGAGAAGATTGTAGTTGTTATTATGATATTCTAAATGTAATAGAATCACATATATGTAATGAAAGATTCTTTTTAACCCCTTCTCAACTAGCTCTAACTAACTTTTGGCTCCCTAACTAACTTTCAGAACTAACTACTAACTGTCACTCTTCTTTATTAAATCCAGCTCACTTATATTATTAATACATCACTAATCACAATTTGTATAACAGTACATCCCCCCCAAAAGATATCCTTGTTTCAAGGATCAAAGTGAGGAAATTGAATTTTAAGCTCATTGTAGAACTCCCATGTAGCATCATCAGCTGGTATGCCCTACCATTTAACGGGCTTCTGTACCACAACCTTATTACCCATTTTCACCATACTTCTATGTAAAACCAACTCTGGTTCAGGGCATTGAGGGTTAGTAATGTCGACTACTAGATGATAAGAGATTTGATCAGAAATAGCATGACATTTCTTCAGCAAAGACACATGGACAATTTGATGGATTTTGATTGATGCTGGAAGCAAAAGTGTATAGGCTACAGAACCTATCCTCTTGGTCACTTGAAATGGTCCATAGAACTTATCGGCTAGTTTGTGGTATGGCTGAGAAGATATGGTTGTCTCTTTATACGGCTGAACTTTCAAATATACCCAATCTCCAACTTGAAAGGATCTGTCACTCCTATGTCTGTCAGCCTGATTCTTCATCATTAGCTGGGCTCTAGACAAATGATGTTTGAGAAGTTGAAGTTTGAGTTCCCTAGTATTGAGAATGTTGTCCAACTTCACTTGCAGCCGATTCACCAGGAAATGTATGGCAGATATATAGGAAAAGGCATGTCATGTAAAGCTTCAACGGGAGTGGTATGAATGGGTGAATGATAGTTGGTATTGTACCAGTATTCAGCCATAGGAAGACACGATAGCCAGCCATTGGGATCTTCTACACAAAAGCATTTGAGATAAGTTTCAAGGCATCTGTTTACCACTTATGTCTGGCCATCAGATTGTAGGTGGTAGGCTGATGATATAGTGAGTTGTACTCCTTATAAAGCAAAGATCTCCTGCCAAATATTGCTCAAGAACACTATATCTCTGTCACTGTTATGGCTTCAGGAAAATCATGTAATTTTACAATGTTATCTAAGAAGGTCCAAGCCACTGTTTGTGCAGTATAAGGGTGTTTCAAGGCAAGGAAGTGAGTATACTTGCTCAACCTGTCTACAACTACCATGATAACTTCATACCCCTTAACCTTTAGTAAATCATCAATGAAATCCATGCTAATTTGAGACCAAACAGTGTCAGGTGCGGGTAAAGGTAATAATAGACCAGGTGAAGCTGCTAGGCCAGCTTTATTCTTTTGACACACATCACAACCTTGTACATAAGATTTAACATCCTTCCTGATGTCCTTCTAATAGAACAATATTTTTAATCTTTTGAGGGTAACTTCTACTCCTCAGTGACCACCATGTAGGATATTGTGCCAATAAGATATGATGGTATGTTTGATGGATCCTTTGACTACAACTAGTTTACCTTTCCTTTTTAGCTGCATATAGGGCCAAGTATACTAAGGGTGTTTGGTGGAATCTTCCTGTAACTCTTCAATTAGCTTCTTCACCTCTGGATCCTGATCCCAGCTGGCAATAATGGACTGCAGTATCTCAAAAGGTTTGAGGGAAGACCACAATGGCTAATAGTTCAGCATCACTGATTTTGGAGAGTGCATCAGCCATTTTGCTTTCATCTAATTTCTTATACTCTATGACATAATCAAATGGCATGAGTTTAGTTAGCCCCCGCAGTTGAGTATTGGTGTGAATTTTCTACTCCATCAGGAACATCAAAGCTTTTTGATCAGTTCTAATAATGAATCATTTGTCCAATAAGTATTGAGACCACTTCATTACTGCATGTCCAATAGCAAGGAGTTCTCTCTCATACACAGACATAAAGTTTTCTTATGAGATAAAGCCTTGCTAATAAAGGCAATGGGGTGGCCCTGCTGCATCAGTACTGCTCCAATGCCATACTCACTAGCATCAGTCTCAACCACAAAATTTTTGGTGAAGTCAGGTAGAGCTAAGACAGGAGCTTGAGTTAGTGCCTTCTTCAGCTCATTAAAAGCCTCAGCAGCATGTGATGACCATCTGAAACCTTCCCTCTTTAAGAGGTCAGTTAGTGGTCGACTAATGGTACCAAAGCTTCTGATGAATCTTCTGTAGTAGCTTGCTAATCCCAAGAACCCTCTTAACTATTTAAGGGTAGTAGGAATGGGCTAATTATGTATAGCTATGATCTTCTGAGGGTCTGTTGTACCACCTTCGGCAGTGATGAATGCCCAAGGTATTCAATCCTTTGAACTCCAAAAGAACACTTACTCCTTTTTGCAAATAACTGATGCCTCCTCATTTCTTTAAAGACCAATTATAAGTGTTCTAGATGATTTTGTATACTATTGCTATATATCAAGATATCATTAAAGAAAACTAGAACAATTCCTAAAAAACTGATGGAACACAGAGTTCATAAGACCTTGAAAGATACATAGTGCATTAGATAAGCCAAAAGACATAACAAGGTACTCATAGTGACCTAAATGTGTCCTAGAAGTTGTTTTAGGGATGTCATCAACAACCATTCTTAGCTGATGATAACTTGATCTGAGGTCAATTTTAGAAAATATCTCTAAACCACCTAGTTCATCCAACAAATCTTCCACAATGGAAATTAGGAATTTGTTCGTGATAGTCTATTTTTTTTAGATCCCTCTAGTCTACACACAACCTCCAAGTGCCATCCTTTTTACCTACCAAAACTACATGAGAAGCAAATGGGTTGCAAATGGGCTGAATTATGCCTTGGTCCAGCATTTGTTTCACCAGACGCTTAATGATATCCTTCTTTACTGCAAGATACGTATAAGGTATTTTGTTTATAGGTTCATTTGCATTTTGAAGAATAATTTGGTGATCAAACATCCCTCCAGATGTTGGTAATGCAGTAGGTTCAACAAACAAATCCTTATACTTCTCTAGCAATGCTGTTAAATTAGAATTACTAAGCAATTTCCAGCACTAGACTCTAAAGAATACCACTGCACACTCTTATCTTCTACACATGGAATAACTTGAATCATTGCAAGTTGTGGTTGATTACCTGACAACTTATCTATCTTGCCAACATTGGCAGACTTGATTTGGTTACCAGCACCTCTGAGCACATGGTTTCTACCCTTGTAGAAGAGCTCCATAGTGAGCTTCTTGAAGTTCATCTTGATATCCCCAAGAGTAATCAACCATTCAACACCCAGTACCACATCATAGTTTGCCAAGGGTAACAATATGAAATTGTCTTCAAACTCAGCACCCTGCAATAGCCAAGATAACCTACAAGCAGTATCCACCTCCATGCCACTACCATTTGCAGTAGCCACTACCTGAGAGCAGGTAGTTGTTACAAGACATCTTAGCTGCTTCACTAATTCAGAATCGATAAAGTTATGTGTGCTCCCAGTATCTATGAGAATGTTCAAGGGTTTCTGGGAATTATAGCCAGTAACTCTCAGGCATTTGAACCCCATAGATCCATTCAATGCATGAACTGAAATCTCCATGTGTTCTGTTTCCTCAGCCAACTCCAATATCTATTCTGAAGTCCCAGAACTCTTAGCATCATCAGCATACAAGATCCAGTTGTTCTTCAACTTCTAATGCATAAACATGCTTATGGTTCTTGCTTTTGTGACCCTGCACATACTTCTGATTGTAGAAGTAGCACAATTATTTGGCTCTCTTTTCATTGGCTTCTTCAACACTTAGTCTTCTTCTATTGAATCCTTAATTAAAAGTTGGTTTCTGATCTTTCTTGAGAGAAGGTAAGGACAATAATGATTTGTTTTGGAATCTTTGGTCCATATTTTTTTAAAAATTTGTAGTTTGAGCTGGAGGTAATGATATGGTTGGTAATCGAACTTTAAGATCACAGTGAAGATATGGTTGTCTACTTATAGGGTTGAACTTTCAAATATACCCAATCTCCAACTTGAAAGGATCTGTCATTCTTGTGTCTGTCAGTCTGATTCTTCATCATTAGCTGGGCTCTAGACAAATGATGTTTGAGAAGTTGAAGTTTGAGTTCCCTAGTAGTGAGAATGTTGTCCACTTCACTTCTAGCTAATTCACCAGTAGTGTATGGCAGATGAATAAGAGGAGGCCTTCCATATAAAACTTCAAAGGGAGTGGTGTGGATGGCTAAATGATAGTTGGTATTGTACCAATATTCAGCCATAGGAAGACAGGATAGCCAGCCAGTAGGATCTTCTGCACAAAAGCATCTGAGATAAGTTTCAAGGCATCTGTTTACCACTTATGTTTGGCCATCAGATTATAGGTGGTAGGCTTATGACATATTGAGTGGTACTCCTTATAAAGCAAAGATCCCATGCCAAAAATTGCTCAATAACACTATATCTATGTCACTGGTTATGGCTTTAGGAAAACCATGTAATTTCACAATGTTATCTAAGAAAGTCTGAGCCACTGTTTGTGCAGTATAATTGTGTTTCAAGGCAAGGAAGTGAGCATACTTGCTCAACCTGTCTACAACTACCATGATAACTTCATACCTCTTAACCTTTAGTAAATCATCAATGAACTCCATGCTAATTTGAGACCAAACAGTGTCAAATATGGGTAAAGGTGATAGTAGACTAGGTAAAGCTACTAGGTCAGCCTTGTTCTTTTGACATATATCACAACCTTGTACATAAGCTTTGACATCCTTCTTGTGGTCCTTCCAATAGAACAATATTTTTAATCTCTTGAGGGTAGCTTCTATTCACGAGTGACCACAAAGTAGGATGTTGTGACAATAAGATATGATGGTCTGCTTGATGGATCCTTTGCCTAGAACTAGTTTACCTTTCCTTCTTAGCTGCATATGGGGCCATGTGTACTGAGTGTGTTTGGTGGAATCTTTCTCTAACTCTTCAATTTGCTTCTTTATCTCTGGATCCTGATCCCAGTTGGCAATAATGGACTGTAGCATCTCAAAACGTTTGAGGAAAGGCCACCATGGCTAATAGTTCAGCACCACTAATTCCGGAGAGTGCATCAACCACTTTGGTTTTAGCTCATTTCTTATACTGTATGAGATAATCAAAGGGCATGAGTTTAGTTAGCCCCCTCAATTGAGTATTGGTGTGAATTTTCTACTCCATCAGGAACTACAAAGCTTTTTGATAAGTTATAATAATGAATCTTTTGCCCAATAAGTACTGAGACCACTTTATTACTGCATGTCCAATAGCAAGGAGTTCTCTCTCATACACAAACATAAGAGTTTTCTTCTGAGATAAAGCCATGCTAATAAAGGCAATAAGTTGGCACTGTTGCATCAGTACTGCTCCAATCCCATACCCACTAGCATCAGTCTCAACCACAAAGGTTTTATTAAAGCCGGGTATAGCTAAGATAAGAGATTGAGTTAGTGCCTTCTTTAGCTCATTAAAAGCCTTAGCAGCCTGTGATGACCATCTAAAACCTTCCTTCTTTAAAAGGTCAGTTAGTGGTCGACTAATGGTACCAAAGATTTTGATGAATCTTCTGTAGTAGCCTGCTAATCCCAAGAATCCTCTTAATATTTTAAGGGTAGTAGGAATGGGCCAATTCTATATAGCTGTGATCTTCTGAGGGTCTGTTGAAACACCTCCGGTAGTGATGAAATGCCCCAAGTATTCAATCCTTTGAACTCCAAAAGAACACTTACTCCTTTTTGCGAATAACTGATGCCTCCTCATTTATTTAAAGACCAATTGTAAGTGTTGTAGATGATTTTGTATACTGTTGCTCTTTATCAAGATATCATCAAAGAAAACTAGAACAAGTTTTCACAAAAACTGATGGAACACAGAGTTCATAAGACCTTGGAAGATACCTGGTGTATTAGATAAGCCAAAAGACATAACAAGTTACTCATAGTGACATGAATGAGTCCTAAAATTATGCCTTGGTCCAGCATTTGTTTCACCAGACAATTAATAATATCATTCTTTACTGCAGGATACCTATAAGGTCTTTTGTTTATAGGTTCAGTTTCATTTTGAAGAATGATTTGGTGAACAAACATCCCTCCAGATGTTGGTAATGCAGTAGGTTCAACAAACAAATCCTTATACTTCTATAGCAATGCTGTTAAATTAGAATTACTAAGTAATTTTCAGCACTAGACTCTAAAGAATACCACTGCACACTCTTATCTTCTACACATGGCATAACTTGAATCATTGCAAGTTGTGGTTGATCACCTGAAAACTTATCTATCTTGCTAGCATTGGAAGACTTGATTTGGTTACCAGCACCTATGAGCACATGGTTTCTACCCTTGTAGAAGAACTCTATAGTGAGCTTCTTGAAGTTCATCTTGATATCCCCAAGAGTAATCAACCATTCAACACCTAGTACCATATCATAGTTTGTCAAGGGTAACAACATGAAATTGGCTTCAAACTCAGCACCCTGTAATAGCCAAGATAACCTGCAAGAAGTATCCACCTTCATGCCACTACCATTTGCAGCAACCACTACTTGAGAGCAGGTAGTTGTTATAAGACATCGTAGCTGCTTGACCAATTCAGAATTAATAAAGTTGTGTGTGCTCCCAGTATCTATGAGAATGTGCAAGGGTTTCTGGGCATTATAGCCAGTAACTCTTAGGCATTTGAACCCCATATATCCATTTAATGCGTGAATTGAAATCTCCATGTGTTCTGTTTGCTCAGCCAACTCCAATATCTGTTTTGAAGTCCCATAACTCTCAGCATCTGCAGAGTAATCAAGATCCAGCTTTTCTTCAACTTCTAATGCATAAACTTGCTTAAGATTCTTGCATTTATGACCCTGCACATACTTCTATTTGCAGGAGTAGCATAATTATTTGGCTCTCTTTTCATTGGCATCTTCAACACTTAGTCTTCTTCTATTGAATCCTCCATTAAAAGTTGGTTGTTGATCCTTCTTGGGAGCAGGTAAGGCCAACAATGGTTTGTTCTGGAATCTTTGGTCCATATTCCTTTTAAAATTTGTAGTTTGTGTTGGAGGTAATGATATCCTTTGTAAAATCTCCTTTGACTGGAGATGCAAAGATTTTCCCGCATCTGCGTGACCGTAAAATCGGCCCAGTGGTCGCAGAAGCGGAGGGAAGTGATGCAGGTTGGAGACGCAGGTGCAAGGTTTGTGCCGCACCTACGGGGTCATAGAAGCAATTTTTTGGTTGCAGATGCGACTCCACAGAAGTGGAGTCTTGTCCGCAGATGCGAATGCGGGGGGCTGAAGGGTGAACGCAGATGTCACGACCCCAATTTTAATACATAGGATGTCGTGATGGAACCTAGTCTCTAAGACTAGGTAAGCCTATCAATTATGCGGAATACAAAATTGAAACTCAAATCTCAATATATAAAATAAATTAAACCGTGATTCAAATAGTTACAACTCCCAAAACCCGATAGAAATAAGTCACAAGCTTCTAAGAATTTATTCTAAGTATCTCTATACATCAGAGTCTAAAGAGAATAAGGAAAAATAACATAATAATAATGGAGGGGGACTCCGAGGTCTGCAGACGATGGCAAATATACCTTGAAGTCTCCGCGTACAATTTAGCTCACTGATACTTGGTCTGATAGGAAGTACCTTGATCTGCACAAAAAGATGTGCAGAAGCGTAGTATGAGTACACCACATCGGTACCCAGTAAGTACCAAGCCTAACCAGGGTGAAAAGTTTATCAATAGAAAAATAATAATGACCATGGAAGTGAAACAAGTAAGGAATATGTCACAATCTAACTACACAGAATAAGGGTAAATAATACCTCTCGGAAGAAAAAACAGGAATTCACATATTTAAGGAAAACACAATATAACCAAAGGCAAGTGCACCAATGAAAAACAAAATATCAACAAGAGCACTCCCGAGGTACCGCCTCGTAGTCCCAAATCATAATTAAATTCACAATATCTCATTTCCTTATATCACCGCAGGAGCTTTCACATTTTATTTTTAAAGAAATTATTTTTTTCGAAATAGCATCCCGCATTTTAGCAACCCTTATCACACCGCATGACTTCTAGTAGTTTCCCTACTAGCCACGCATATCAAGCCACCCTTATCTCACTGCATGCGTTTCAACACCCAGACCTTATACCACTGCATGCTTATCCATGTCACAATATATCACAATTTGCACCTCAAGTGCCCAAATATTTTAACTTGCCAAAATAAATCAACGACAACATTATTTTCCATAATAAGGAGCTCACAACTCAATCACAATGAATACAAAATCTCATAAAATATTCGGGAGTGAGTAACTCAACAAAATAATATTTCGAAAATTTAACACATTGCCTCAAATACCAAAATTTTAATGCCAAAGAAACAATGATGATGAATAAAAGAAATAAAGTCTCAACTAAACAGGTAAATAAATTAGCAGAAAAAATGTTAGGCAAATTTAGAATATAAAAATTGATCAATGATGATGAATATAACCGGATAAAATAATTTAATTAATTTGTAACAGAGATCTAAACAATTTAAAACCAGAGTTCTCCACATTTAGCCCGTGTACACACTCATCACCTCATGTACATGAGTTTCAACACATCACAATTACCATATCAATACCAATCCTAAGGAGAATTTTCCCCACAAGGTTAGACAAGTCACTTACCTCGAACCGGGTAATTCTTTACTCCGCTATGCCTTCGCCTCGCGATTTAGCCTCCGAAAGCCTCGTATCTAATCACAATTAATTCGATTCAATCAATACAAATTATTGGAATTTATTCCATATGAAAATACAAGTTTTCCAACAAAATCCGAAATTTGACTCAAAAATCGCCCATGGGGATCATTTCTCGGAACCCGACAAAAGTTACAAAATATGAACGCTCATTCAACCACGAGTCCAACCATATTAAAATTACTAAATTCTGACATCAACTCGACCTCAAAAGCTCAAATTCTTATTTTGAAATCCCTAAGCCCAAATCCTCTAATTTCACCTAAAAACACGTAATATAATCGAAATACTCAATGATACTTCAATATTATTGACTAACAATGATCATAAGTGACTTACCTCAAGTTTCCCCGTAAATTCTCTCTCAAAAATTGCCCAAAACTGTGTTGGAAATGTCCAAAAATGGCAAAAGTTCGAAACCCCTTTGATTTTGTACACTGCCAGAGGTTCCACTTCTGTGGAAAATTAACCACTTATGTGGTCTCGCAGATGCGAGGTCCCGCACACTTCTGCAGTTTCATTCGCTTCTGCGAACAAGAGGTCCGCTTCTGCGGCCTCGCTTCTGCGGTCTCCAGTTGCCCCCTACACTCTGCATCTGCGCAGTATGGCTCGCACCTGCGGGCTCGCAGATGCGGAGACCTTCACGCACCTGCGACCTAGCCCCAGGCCAAGCCCCTTTCCAATTCTGCGCCTTTCCAGATACACCTGCGGCAGCGCACCTACGTGAATAGTTCTGTATGTGCGATTGCACCGGAAGGCAGAAAACCCCAGCTTTGTTCTTAGTCCAAATTTGATCCGTTAATCATCCAAAACTCACCCGAGGCTCCCGGGACCTCAACCAAATACACCAACCAGTCCTAAAATATCATAGTAACTTAGTCGAAACTTCAAATCACATCAAACAATGCTAAAACCATGAATCATACCCCAATTCATGCTTAATGAAACTAAGAAATTCCTACTGCTACATTCGATGTCGAAACCAATCAAATAAAGTCCGATTGACCTCAAATTTTATACACAAGTCATAAATGACATAACAGACCTATTCAAATTTTCATAATCGGATTCCGATATCAAAAAGTCAACTCCCCAGTCAAATTTCAAACTTAAACCTCTATTTTAATCATTTCATGCTTAATTTAACTACGGACTTCCAAATAAAATTTCGGACACGCTCCTAAGTCCAAAATTACCATACATAGCTATTAGAATCATCAAAATCTATTCCGGGGTCGTTTACACATAAGACAACATCCGGTCAACTATTTCAACTTAAGTTTTCATCCTTGAGACTAAGTGTCTCAATTCATTTCGAAACCTCACCGGACCCGAACTGACTACCCTGGCAAGTCATGATACAACTATAAAGTATAGAATGAGAAGTAAATGGGAAAACGGGGCTACAATTCTCAAAATGACTGGCCGGATCATTACATCCTCCCCTTTTAAACAAACGTTCGTCCTCGAACGAGTTTAGAATTATACATGGAGTGGTGAAAAGATGACGATAACAGCTACGCATATCATGCTCGGTCTCCCAAGTCACCTCCTCAACTTTCTAACCCGTCTGTCCAAAATGGCCACTGGCTCCTCAACATAAGATAGATCCTTGTCTAACTGGACTGAGATGAAGTCTAACACATGAGATGGATCGTCATGATACTTCCGGAGCATGGAAACATGGAACACTGGATGAATTGCAGTGAGACTAGGTGGTTGTGCAAGTTTGTAAGCCACCTCTCCAACCCTCTAAAGAATCTCAAAAGGCCCAATATACCTAGGGCTCAACTTGCCCTTCTTCCCGAATCTCATAACACCCTTCATAGGCGAAACCCGGAGCAAGACCCGCTCACCAACCATGAATGCAACATCACGAACCTTCCAATCTGCATAACTCTTCTGTCTATATTGGGCTGTACGAATTCGATTATAAATCAATCTAACCTTTTCCAAAGCACCCTGAACCAAATCTGTACCCACTAGTCTAACCTCGCCCGGCTCCCATATAAGGACTCATACAGAGCCATCTAAATACTTGACTGCTAGCTATTAGTGTAAGAAAACTCCGCAAGTGGCAAGAACCGATCCCAAGCACCCCCCAAATCCATCACACGCATGAAGCATATCTTCCAATATCTGAATAGTGCGCTCGAACTGTCCGTCTGTCTGAGGGTGAAATGTTGTACTCAACTCTACCCGAGTACCTAACTCACACTGTACGGCTCTCCAGAACCGTGATGTATACTGTGTACCTCGGTCAGAGAAGCCTGAGAATCTTGTAAATGTAAACCTGGGCCAGCTGCTCTGAAGAGTAAGTAGTAACCACAGGAATGAAATGAGCTGACTTGTTCAATCTATCCACAATCACCCAAACTGCATTAAACTTCCTCTGAGTTTGTGGGATCCCAACAACAAAATCCATAGTGTTCCGCTCCCATTTCCACTCTAGAATTTCTATCTTCTGAAGCAATCTACCCGGTCACTGATGCTCATACTTCACCTGCTGATAATTTAGGCACCGAGCGACATACTCCATTATGTCTTTCTTCATCCGCCTCCACCAATAGTGTTGTCTCAAGTTCTGATACATCTTCGTGATACCTGGATGAATGGAGTACCGCGAACTTTGAGCCTCCTATAGAATCAACTCACGCAAACCATCTACATTGGGCATACATAGCCTGTCCTGCATCCGTAATACGCCATCATCTCCAATAGTGACTTCCTTGTTATCACCGTGTTGAACCATGTCCTTAAGGACAAGCAGATGCGGGTCATCATATTGACGCTGCCTGATACTATCATACATAGAAGACTGAGAAACCACACAAGCCAAAACTCAGTTCGGATCGGCTTGGAAACATCCAATCTGACAAACTGGTTGGCTAAAGCCTGAACATCCAAGACTAAAGGCCTCTCTGCTACCGGTAAATATGCTAAGCTGCCCAAACTCTCCGCTTTGCGACTCAGGGCATCGGCCACCATATTGGCCTTCCCGGAATGATAAAGAATGGTGATGTTATAATCCTTAAGCAACTCCAACCATCTACGCTGCTGCAAATTAAGATCCTTCTGTTTAAATAGATGTTGTCGACTCCAGTGATCGGTATAAACCTCACAATGGACACCGTACAAATAATGTCGCCAGATCTTCAAGGCATGAACAATAGCTGCTAACACGAGGTCGTGGACCGGATAATTCTTCTTATGTACCTTTAACTATCTAGACGCACAAGCAATCACCCTACCATCTTACATCAACACTACACCGAGACCAATGCACGATGCATCACAATACACAGGATAAAACCCTGAACCTGTAGGCAATACCAATTCTGGGGCTGTAGTCAAAGCTGTCTTGAGCTTTTTTAAAGCTCTCCTCACATTCCTTAGTCCACTTAAACGGAGCACTCTTCTGGCTCAATTTGGTCATAGGTGCAACAATAGAAGAGAAACCCTCTACAAATCGGCGATACTACCCCGCCAAACCAAGAAAACTCCGGATCTCAGTAGTTGATGACGGTCTGGGCCAACTCTGCACTGCTTCAATTTTTTTCAAATCTGCATGTATCCCCTTGTTCGTTACCACATGACCCAAAAATCCTATTGAATCAAACCAGAATTCACACTTTGAAAATTTTGCATATAATTTCTTTTCTCTCAAAGTGTGAAGCACAGTCCTCAGGTGCTGCTCATGATCTTCTCAGCTCTGGGAGTACACCTAAATGTCATCAATAAACACAATAACGAATGAGTTAAGATAGGGCTGAAATACATTGTTCATCAAATGCATAAATGTTGCTGGGGCGTTGGTCAGCCCAAAAGACATTACAAGTATACATAGTGACCATACTGAGTCCTGAAAGCAGTCTTCGGGATATCTGGCTCACGAATCTTCAACTGATGATAGCTGAACACAAGTCATTCTTAGAGAACACCCTGACACCTTAAAGCTGATCAAATAGGTCATCAATACGTGGTAATAGATAATTGTTGTTCACTGTAACCTTGTTCAACTGGCGGTAATCAATACACATCCGCATAAAACCATCCTTCTTCTTCACAAATAAGACAGGAACACCCCAAGGCGATACACTGGGCCGAACAAAGCCTTTATCAAGCAGTTCCTGTAACTGCTTTTTTAATTCTTTCAATTCTGTTGGGGCCATACGATATGGTGGAATAGAAATGGGCTGATTGCCCGGTAATAAATCAATGCCAAAGTCAATATCTTTATCGGGCGGCATACCCGAAAGATCCACTAGAAATACATCTAGAAAATCCCTTACTACCAGAACTGACTCTACGGTAGGAGTATCAACACTAGCATCTCTCGCATAGGCCAGATTCACATCACACCCCTTATTAACCATTCGTTGAGCCTTAAGAAATAAAACAACCCTGCTAGGAACATAATCTAAGGTACCTCTCCACTCTAGCCGCGGTAGACCTGGCATAGCAAATGTCACCGTCTTGGCTTAACAATCAAGGATAGTTTTATAGGGCGACAACCTATCCATTCCAAAAATAATATCGCAATCCACCATACTGAGAAATAATAAATTATCTCTCGTCTCAAAACCACTGATACCAATCAAACACAACTGATACATGCGGTCAACAATAATAGAATCACTCATGGGTGTAGATACAAAAACAGAAGACCTCAAAGAATCACGGGCTACGCCTAAATACGAGGAAAAATAAGATGACACATAAGAATAAGTGGAGCCCAGATCAAATAAGACTGATGCATCTCTATGACAGACCGGAATAATACATGTGATAACAGAATCAGATGCAACTGCCTCTGTCCTAGAAGGAAGGGCATAATATCTGGCCTGGCCTCCTTAATCACTGAATTAGACTGTATACTCTAATACTGTCATAGAGCCCTGGCACAACTACTCAAACTCGGTGTGCCATGCATCTCTGAGCCTCTGAGGAACATACTCCCTCAAGAACATATTTGAAAACTGAGTCCAAGTGAGTGAAGCTGCCTCAGTCGGACTATCCAACTCGTATGTTCGCCACCACTGGTAGGTTGCCCCTCTAAGCTGGAATATCGTGAAAAAAACCTCACTAGTCTCTGCAATGCCTATAGTACGGAGGATACGGTGGCACTCTTCAAGAAAATCGTGGGCATCCTCTGACGCCAAGCAATTGAAGGTATGAGGGTGTTACTTCTTGTACCTCTCGAGCCTGAGCTGCTCCCCCTCCGAAACTGCTGCCCTAACCTCGGGCCGAACTGGGACAACTGGTTGTACTAGTATAATCTCTGGAGCATGGTCAACCTGGGCCCGTAGATCCGGGGTACGGGCAGCGGGAGTCTGAGCTAGAGTGCCAAACATGCTCAAAACTGGGCAAGAGTCTCCTGAAGTGCAGATGTAGTAACAAGCGTCTCAGGTGCCTGCTCTCCAACTGCAGCTACTGGTGGCTCCTTTGCAGTAGCTCGTGCAGGTGGTCCGGCTGCACCACGTGGTCTTCCTCAGCCTCTATCCCGGCCCCGGCCTCTTGGAGGGCGAGGGTGTCTAATCATCAGATCCAGTTGTGCGTGTCTTCACCATCTGTGAGAAAATAGAAAGACAAGGGTTTAGATTTTTGAAGTCAACAAATGCTCACGATAAGGAATCAAAGAAGTGAACATTTCCTAACAGTTCCATAGACTCCCGAAGATAAGTACAGACGTCTCAGTACCGATCCGCGAGACTCTATTCAACCTACTTGTGACTCATAGCACCTATGAACCTAGAGCTCTGATACTAACTTGTCACGACCCCAATTTTCCTCCATAGGATGTCATGATGGCACCTAGTTTCTAACACTAGGTAAGCCTATCAATTATGCAGAATACAAAACTGAAACTCAAATCTCAACATATAAAATAAATCAAACCGTGATTCAAATAGGTACAACTCCCAAAACCCGGTAGAAATAAGTCACAAGCTTCTAAGAATTTATTCTAAGTATCTTTATACATCAGAGTCTAAGGAGAATAAGGAAAAACAACATAATAGGGATAGAGGGGGATTCCGAGGTCTGCGTATGATGGCAGATATACCTTGAAGTCTCCGCGTACAGTCTAGCTCACTGATACCTGATCTGGGAGGAAGTACCTAAATCTGCACAAAACGATGTGCAAAAGCGTAGTATGAGTATACCACAATGGAACCCAATAAGTGCCAAGCCTAACCTCGGTAGAGTAGTGACGAGGTCAGGTCATGCCCTACTGGAAATAATAAAAGCCAAGGTGGAAAGTTTATCAATATCATAATAATAATGACCATGGAAGTGAAACAGGTAAAGAATATGTCAAAATCTAACTACACTGAATAAGGGTAAATAATACCTCTCAGAAGAAAAACAGGAATTCACATATTTAAGGAAAACATAATATAACCAAAGGCAAGTGTACAAATGAAAAGAAATATCAAAAAGGGCACTCTCGAGGTACCACATCGTAGTCCCAAATCATAAATAAATTCATAATATCTTATTTCCTTATATCACCGTGGGAGCCTTCACATTTAATTTTAAAGAAATTATTTTTTCGAAATAGCATCCCGAGTTTTAGCCACCCTTATTACACCGCATGACTTCTAGTAGTTCCCTTACTAGCCACGCGTATCAAGCCGCCCTTATCTCACTGCATGTGTTTCAACACCCACACCTTATACCACTGCATGTGTTTCAATATCACATATATCATAATTTGCACCTCAAGTGCCCAAATATTTCTACTTGCCAAAATAAATCAACAACAACATTACTTTCCACAATAAGGAGCTCACGACTCAATCATAATGAATACAAAATCTCATAAAATATTCGGGAGTGAATAACTCAACAAAATAATATTTCACAAATTTAACACATTACCTAAAATACCAAATTTTTAATGTCAAATAATACTTCATATTAATAATAATTCAATTAAGAAATTCAACTTTCAAATAATGAGCATAGAATAAAAGAAATAAAGTCTCAACTAAACAGGTAAAGCAATTAACAGAAAAAATGTCACGCAAATTTAGAATATAAAAATAGATCAATGATGATGAATATAACCGGATAAAAATAATTTAATTAATGTGTAACAGAGATCTACACAATTTAAAATCAGAGTTTTCCACATCTAGCCCGTTTACACACTCGTCACCTCACGTACACGACTTTCAATACATCACAATTATCATATCAATACCAATCCAAAGGAGAATTTTCCCCCAACAAGGTTAGATAAGTCACTTACTTCGGACCGGGTAATTCTTTACTCCGCTATACCTTTGCCTCGCGAATTAGCCTCCGAAAGCCTTGTATCTAATCACAATTAATTCGATTCAATTAATATAAATTATTGGAATTTATTCCATATAAAAATACAAATTTTCCAACAAAATCCGAGATTTAACTCAAAAATCGCCCATGGGGACCATATCTCTAAACAAGACAAAAGTTACAAAATATGAACACCCATTCAACCATGAGTCCAACCATACCAAAATTACTAAATTCTGACATCAATTCATCCTCAAAATCTCAAATTTTTATTTTGAAATTCCTAGGCCCAATCCTCTAATTTCACCTAAAAATACGTCATCTAGTCGAAATACTCAATGATACTTCAATATTATTGACTAACAATGATCATAAGTTACTTACCTCAAGTTTCCCTGTGAATTCTCTCTGAAACATTGCCCAAAACCGTGTTGGAAATGTCCAAAAATGGCAAATGCTCGGAACCCCTCTGATTTTGTACACTGCCAGAGGTCCCGCTTCTGCGGAAACATAACTTCTTCTGCGGTTTCGCAGATGTGAGATCCCGCCCGCTTATGCGGTTTCATTCTCTTCTGCGGACAATAGGTCCGCTTCTGCGGCCTCGCTTCTGTGGTCGTCCAAGCCGCTTATGAGGTCTCCAGTTGCCCCCTTCCCTCCGCATCTACGTAGCATGGCTCGCACTTGCGGACTTGCAAATGCGGAGACCTTCATGCACCTATGATCTAGCCCCATGCCAAGACCCTTTTCCGCTTCTGCGCCTTGCCAGCCGTACCTGCGCGAATAGTTCCACATGTTCGATTGCACCAGAAGGCAAAAAACTCCAGCTTTGTTCTATGTCCAAATTTGATCTGTTAACTATCAGAAACTCACCCGAGGTGCCCATGACCTCAACCAAATACACCAACCAGTCCTAAAATATCATACGAACTTAGTCAAAACTTCAAATCACATCAAATAATGCTAAAACCATGAATGATACTCCAATTCAAGCTTAATGAAACTATGAAATTCCAACTTCTACATTCGATGTCGAAACCAATCAAATCAAGTCTGATTGACCTCAAATTTTGCACACAAGTCATAAATGACATAATAAACCTATTCAAATTTTCAGAATCAGATTCCGGCCCTCATATCAAAAAGTCAACTCCCCGGTCAAACTTCCAAATTTAAACCTCTATTTTAACCATTTTAAGCCTAATTTAACCGGACTTCCAAATACAATTCCGGATACACTCCTAAGTCCAACATCACCATACGGAGCTATTGGAATCATCAAAATCTATTCTGGGGTCATTTACACATAAGTCAACATACGGTCAACTATTTCAACTTAAGTTTTCATCCTTGAGACTAAGTGCCTCAATTCATTCTAAAACCTCACCGGACCCGAACTGACTATCTCGGCAAGTTACTATATAGCTATAAAGTACAAAATGAGCAGTAAATGAGGGAATAAGGTTACAACTATCAAAATGACTGGTCGGGTCGTTACGGCAGAAGCGGTATTTTGGCCGCACCCGTGGAACCGCATAAGCGGTCAAGTGCCCGCAGGTGCAAGAGGACGCTGGGCAGTGTGTTCTTTTAAGAATGGGATTTGGCCCATTTTCTTTCATTATTCACTTGATTGGGCGATTTTGGAGAGCTTCAACGGGAGATTTTCATCAAGCAACACAAGGTAAGTGATTCCCACTTATTACAAGTAAATACATGGTTTGTATATGGATTTAAACATGAAAATTATTAGAAATTTGGGATTTTGGTAGAAAACCTAGAATTTGGTATTTTTGAATTTTGACCACGAAATTGGACACAGAATTTAGAATAAGTTATATATTTTAGTTCGTGGTGTTATGGGTAAAATTTTTCTTCAAAAATATTCGGAATTCGGGCACGTGGGCTCGAGGGTTGATTTTATCGACTTTTCGACCGGAGTTGGAAATTGTTTAAAAGATTAATTATGGTATTAGAATATATTTTGATTAGTTTTCACATTTGTTTGAATAGTTTTGGATCGACGGACATTGGTTTGAGATGTTAGAGAGGCTTTGGAGCCGGTTATGGAACTTCAGAGTGAGGTAAGTTTCCTGTCTAACTCTATGAGGGGGAAACTACCCCTAGGTGATGTATTTGTTATGTGCTACTTCTTATGGGGGATACGTACGCACGAGGTGGTGAGAGTCCATACGTAGCTAGATTCATGTTTTGTCTTGGTAGACTTAGGTTCCCTCCATGCTATAACTGTACTATTTGAGTTTTCTCTGGCCTATTAAATTCCTTTATTTTACATTACGACTAGAGACTAGGCTTGCGTAGAGTGATAGACTTGCTATTGTAGATATTTGATGGCTTCATGATAAGCCGCAGATTAATTGTACTCTCCTTAAGAAATTCCCCCGCGTTATACGTTCTCACCGAAAAGTCCCTTAAAAATCTATAACTCACATGACTATTCGTGAGTGGGGTCGAGGACTCGTCAAAGCTTCTTATTCTATTGGGATCAGGCTATTCACCTCAGCGGGATAGATACATCTATGGTTCGTGCCGTTCGGCCCTCGGCAGTGCACACATTATGATGGATCGGGTCGTACGCTTAGGCAGGATTTTGTACCACACTCTCATGGGAGCTGGCCGTTCTCCTCGACAATAAAATAGATGTATCTATGGTTTAGAAATATTATGATGGATCGGGTCGTACGCCTCAACACTTCTATAAAATACTCTTATGAAGTCGTGCGTCATAATTGACAAGAAGCCAACAAATCTGTGAGCTTTTGTTGATTGAGCTGTGATGACCTATCTGGTAAGGTCCATTATATATATACTCCGATCGAGGAGGTAGCTACTAGCTTAGAGTTTGAGTTATTGTTGAGAGGAGGATTGTACCACGTATTATACTTATTATTTCGCTTATTTACTTTGAGTCACACCTGTTTACTTCTAATGTATCTGTCTTATTGGACCACTAGTAAGTGTTGATGTTGACCCTCCGTCACTACTTCTCTGGGGTTAGGTTAGATACTTACTGGGTACGCGTTGATTTACGTACTCATTCTACACTTGTTGCACTTTTGTGCATGTACATATATGTCTGGTGGTCTTTTGGCCGTAGAGGCGCGACTATTGCAGGGACTTTACCGTGAGCTGCATTTGATGTCACGATCCACTACCTGTAGAGTCTCCATCATAGTTATTTATATTCTCCTATCTAATTTGTATTCCAGACATATGTTGTATTTTATTATATTTCCTAGTTGATGCTCCTGCACTTGTGATACCGAGTTTTGGGGGTGCCTACGGGGTGCTCGTTATTGTAATTGTGTAAATATTATCACTTACTCTGTAAAAATCTATTTCATACGATTTAATTAAAGGAAAAGTTTGATTTTAATTACTAAAATAAGTAAGTGAGTTGATATATTACTGTTGGCTTGCCTGGCGGCGGGGTTAGGCGCCATCACGGCCTATAGTGGATTCTGGGTCGTGACAGCTTGGTATCAGAGCATGATTTTTACTTAGGTCTCATGAGTCATGAGTAAGTCTAGTAGAGTCTTGCGTATCGGTACGGAGATGCATGTACTTATCTTCGAGAGTCTACAAGGCTATTAGGAGCACTTCCCTTCTTGATTCCATTGAGGCTTGTGCCTTTATTTCCTTCCTACTTAATCTTATGCGACGTGAAGTGCTTGTTGTCAATTGGACACCGATTAGTGTTTTTGATACTGTAGACGTAGTGCATGATGTTTTTTTTTTCTGAGTGTTGGGGCAGGATATTATCGTCACCTTGTGGAAGGGTGTTATATCGTTTCAATTCAGTATCGGTACTTCATATGGTTTTGAGGAAAGGAATGAGCTCGGCTGCTTCTCCTCCACACTTCTTTTTCTCCGTGCCCGTTCCGCATGCGCTTCGCGCGCCATTGGCGCTTTGCCGCTATGCACAAATTGCTATGATATTCATGTGCTGTTATCGCACAGTGTTGGTGTAATGGTAGGGTACTTGTTTATGTGTCGAGGCAGTGAATGATTTGAAAAGAGGATTTCTCAGTACATGATTTAGAGGTTCATCATTTAATTTCAGCAAAGGAAAGGCAATCAGAAGATGAATGTTCATGTTTTGGTTGATGGAGTAACGAGACTTGGTATCTTTAAGCGTGGTGGAAATCTTCATTATGATGTGGTGTCGCCGCCCTTATTTGAACGCATTACGGTTCGATGATGTTATGGTCTTCTTCGACTTTTGCCTTCGGGGTTGGGTGTTGTGAAATGGTGCTTGAGGAGAAGTTGTCAGAGATAGCGGTGTGTAGCAGTTCAAAATTGAATTGGTATTTCTAATGCTGATGGTAGGAGAGAGAGATGATATTCGAGGAAGCTTAGATTTGGTAGCAATTTATTATTTCAGATGCTACATGTATGGATTTTATTTGAGGCAATATTTGGGCAGCGAAGAATGAGGAAGGACATGGCGGGAGGTGTCTCATGGTGATTGAATTACTAGTTGGTCAAGTATGAAAAGCAGAGGTCGAGAAGTTGCTTAAAGGAGATGGTTTGACCGAAGTGGGAGTGGCAGAGTAGCATATGAATTCTGTTGTAGTATAGCCACGTACTTTGAGGAAGATTTAAGCGATTTGGAAGGCATGGTGAGAGTGACTAGGTCCACGGATTATAATTGGAATGGTGGTTACTGTACGGAGAAAGATTTAATATGGCAGAGAGGAGTTCGCTTGAAATAAAGAGGGGGTGTGAAGATTTGATTATCGTTACGGATGCGACATAGCTTTGAGTTCGGAAGGTATTGTTAAACTTTTAGATGATGTCTGTAGGGAAGGAAGTTGCTTGTACAGCTGGTGGACGAGCATGGGCTCATGAGAATTTACTGACTACGTGGTAGTTGTACCAGTGCAACATCGTTGGTAAATGTCGGTAAGGAATCCCATAGGTGGGTTATCTCCTCTAAGCAGGTTAGCGGTTACGTGATGTCGATGAAGCTTATATGAAGAATACTAATGGCTACTCGGTAAAAGGTCAAATATGTGATTGTGACTGATAATTCAGAATGCTTCATGAAACGTTTAACAAGAGATTTTGAGAAATTTGGCAGGTTAGAGGTGCGAGATCATAGTAACTGAGAATGAGGAATCGTGGGTTCCAGGTTTATGTAATTGTATCTTAAAGCTAAGTAGGGGAGCCCCACCATCTACGATTGGATCGTGTAGTTGTCTGCTTGTACGACTTCTGGTTATCGATGTGTTAGTGGATTATTTACGAGTAAGAAAAGAGAACATTAGGGGTAATTCGAGCAAAGAACTTGATGAATGTGTGCTATACTTCGCCTTATCGATTGAGTTGCAGGATTTGGGAAGACTCCGAGTTTATGCTTCTTACGGATGTAGTGTACAAGAAAAAGAATTCAGCCGGTTAGTTCTTTGAGAGGGTGTTCATGCTAACAGAGCGTTAGAGTTTGGTTATGATCGAGATCAGGTCAGAATGGGTGAGACTCAACATCGGTCCTAATGGTTTCAAGAATTAAAGTACAGTGCTTAAGGATTTCGGGTCCGTTGTGTAGTTAAGGACCGAGTTTTCGCAGTGGATTGCGAACGAAACTTGGAATGTTCTATGTCATCACGGGGAATGCAGTGCAGTATAGGAGTGAAGGAAGAAATAGCTTCGGATTCGTGGAAGGCCTTTCAAAATGGGTGTACCAGTTGGAGATGCTATTGTGCGCTTAACAAAGGTATGAGATGATTCATGGGTATTGAGACGATGTGGTCTCGCGAATCGGGTCACTCAGGATGAGTGCATATTGAGTTTGTTATATTATGAATGGAGCTCAAGGGTACATTGAAATAAGTTGGGTTGGTTAGTAATGGTTGAATCAGCATGGTTGTGGCAATGATCAGTTCCTTCGTTGTGTAAAGTTATACATGTGGTTTGTGGTTGTACGTGCGGGCTTGGCATTCACCATGACTTGATTGATTTGGGAGGTATTTGATTCAAATGGCTTTGTTGTGTAAATGGATTTCGAAAGAGTTATGATGGTTTAGATCACGGTTTGAGGTTGTATTTTTCGTGGTTTGGGAATTTAGTTGCGTGTTGCATTGGTTCATCTGAAATGAGCTAAGTGAAAGGTTTCTATCCAATAAAGTGGTTATTCTACTAGTAGTTCAAGGGTTATGGTGAATGGGTGTATTATCGCGTAGAGACATGGTAGGTGTAGTGAGCGACACGGGAATTTGAAAGTGAAGGATTAAGGTTGCGGTTCGGTGTTGATAAGAATGTCACGAGCTCAGATTAGCAGGGAAGAATAATATATTCAGAGTAAGCTAACATTATCCTAGTGTCGCCTGGGAATGGTGTTTTGTGGAAGGAGCATTGTGTGTTGATTTGCGGATTCTTGATCTGTTTTATAGAATTAGTACAGTTGGTGCTATGGATGTGCGGACTTTGCTACCTGGGCAGAAGGTCGTGGGAGCGTATCCCACACGGAAATTGTATGAGTGTGACATGCTAGTCACTTGATTGTTAAAGATCGAAACAAAGTATGGAGATTCTGGTACTGTCGCTAATGTGACAGTTTATGCTTGGAAGGCGCCTTAGTCCTTTGGTTGTGAGCTGTGGGAGTTTGTCCCGAATTGAGATGGCTTGATTATTCGCACGTGTGTTGTGGTCTCGTGTAGCTAGTGGTATTAGATGAGCAGGATGGCTCTCGAGATGCAGGACATTTATTTCACCTTACTTATGCTTGGCTTTTGTAGCGTATGGCGTTACCCGTCTCTCTAGAGTTATATTTTTGCACTTGGCGTGCTTGTGCCCGATATTCGGTATTCCGTGTGTAGAAGAATTATGGCTTGATGAGCATGTCCTTATTTATTTTTATGAGTGGATCGGGTGGCACGCCGCCACGGGTACATTATTCGGATCGGGTTGCACGCCGCATCGGTATCATGTTTGGATCAGGTTGCACGCCGCAACAGTGTTATGTTGAGTACGATTCCCTATATCTATTCCTGCATATTTTATTTCTCATCCTCTGAGAAGGGTTCATAACATTTGTTCGACCATTTTATTCGTTACACGGGCTAGGCAACTCTTTTCTAGAGTTTGTTCCTCCTTATGTGTCATATTCGAGTTATAGCTTGTCGGTGCATTAATGGCGTCATATGAGGTTTGAGTCTGTGTGTGAGGTGGATTATTGTCTGAGCAGCTTGTACTGGGTGAGACGCGATTATTGGACCTGCAATTAGTGCAATCAGATTTATATAAGGTACATTAAAGAGAAACTATGATTATTCAGTTCAGAATGAGGTAATGGTCCTTGTCAGGAGGAGAGACCCCGTGAATTATTGATTCAGCAAGTGGTTATGAGTTTCTACACATCTTTTTCATCGTTGTAGTATTGCGAGATTTGGAACGGGATTTATATACGTCATGAGATGTATTGCGGTCACCGGATTTGTGAAATTATAGCTACTGTGGTCAGAGGATGCTATTATGGGCAACCGACTTATGTGGTGCATGGTGTGATTTCTGCATAAGTGCATGATCATGTTTTGGTACAGTGCGTAGTGATGGGTATGATGTTCGTGTGTTAGAATAAGGCCTTGTAAACAAATTCGGAAGTTGGAACTTGGTTCTAAAGCTTGTTAGCTAAGGTTATAGGGAGGATTTTCAGTCCGGCTCGAGCTAATGTGCCGAATGGGATGTGATGGCTTGGGTATGTGCGCGAACTGTTAAACAGTGATTTTGGACAACTCTGGAGTATCCCTTAGCACGTTCAAGGACGAATGTATGTTTAAGTGGGGGAGAATATAACGACCCGACCAGTTATTTTGAGCTCTAGCCTATCATTTAGCGGTTTGAGGCTTTGAGTAGTTTCAATTCAGGTATATTGACTTGTACGTGTGGCCGAAATTGAATTTCGGGGAGTTCGGGATGGATTTGGAAAGAAAACTCTAATTTCGGAAACTTTAAGTTGGAAGAATTGGCTAAGATTTGACTTTTGAGTAAACGATCCCGGAATCCGTATTTGAAGGTTCCAATAGGTTCGTATGATGATTTCGGAATTGGGCATATGTTCGGGTTGAGTATCGGATCAAATTGAAGCATTTCGGCACTTATTATAGAAGGTTGGAATTTTAAAGGTTTAAGAATTTCATGAGTTTGGGTTGAAGTGGATTTTGATGTTATCAATGTCCGTTCGGGGTTATGAGCCTTTGCATAACTTTGTTATGTCATTTGTGACTCAGTGCGAAATTTGAAGTTATTCTGGATTGATTTGATACGTTTCGGCACATGATATAGAATTAGGAAATTTGAAAATTTATAAGTTTGATTCGAGGTGCGATTCATGATTTTGATGTTGTTTGACGTGGTTTAAGGCTTTGAATAAGTTTGTATTGTATTTTGGGAAGTGTTTCTATATTTGGTTAAGGTCCCGACAACCTCGAGTGGATTCCAGATGGTTAACAGATTTATTTTTGGCCTTAAGAAATAATGAAGTTGTGCATCAGTTGGTGTGATCGCTTCTGCGATGCCTTGGTCGCAGAGGCAACGTCACAGAAGCGAGGTCGATCTTGCAGAAATGAAGGGAAGGGACTGGCAGTGACAGCAGGTGCAAAGATTTTCCGACATCTGCGTGACCGCATAAGCGGCCCAGTGGTCGCAGAAGCGGAAGGGAGTGAGGCAGGCAGGAGGCGCATGTGCAAGGTTTGTGTCGCACCGGCGGGACCGTAGAAGCGGATTTTTGGTTGCAGGTGCGACTCTGCAGAAGCGGAGTCTTGTCCGTATATACGAAGGCGGGGGGCTGAAGGGAGACCGCAGAAGCGGTATTTTGGCCACACCTGCAGAACCGCAGAAGCGGTCAAGTGGCCGCAGGTGCGAGAGGTTGATGGGTAGTGTGTTCTTTTAAGAACGGGATTTGGCCCTTTTTATTTTATTTTTCACTTGGTTGGGGCGATTTTGGAGAGCTTCAAGGGGAGATTTTCATCAAGCAATACAAGGTAAGTGATTCCCACTTATTACAAGTTAAATATATGGTTTGTATATGGAAATAAATCTGAAAATTAGTAAACATTTGGGATTTTAGTAGAAAACATAAAATATGGTATTTTTGGATTTTGACCACGAAATTGGAGATGTAATTTAGAATAAGTTATATATTTAAGTTCGTGGTGTTATGGGTAAAGTTTATCTTCGAACATTTTCGAAATTCGGGCACGTGGGCCCGAGGATTGATTTTATCGAATTTTCGAGTGGAGTGGGAATTGTTTAAATGATTAATTATGGGTATTAGAATATATTTTGATGGGTTCACACATTTGTTTGAATAGTTTTAGATCGAAGGGCATTGGTTTGAGGTGTTAGAGAGGCTTTGGAACCAGCTATGGAACTTCGGAGCGATGTAAGTCTCCTGTCTAACTCTGTAAGGGGAAAACTACCCCTAGGTGATGTGTTTGTTATGTGCTACTTGTTGCGGGGTCTACGTATGCACGAGGTTTTGAGAGTCCATACGCAACTAGATTCATGTTATGTCCGGATAGACATAGGTTCCCGCCATGCTATAACTATACTATTTGAGCTGTCTTTGACCTATTAAATTCTATTATCTTACATTACGACTTGAGACTACGCTTGCTTAGAGTGATAGATTTGCTATTATAGAGATTTGACGGCTTCATGATAAGCCAAGGATTAATTGTATTGTCCTTATGAAATTCCCCCGCGTTGTGCGCTCTCATCAAAAAGTCCCTTAAAAATCTATAACTCACATGACTATTCGTGAGTGGAGTTGTGGACCCGTCAAAGTTTCTAATTCTAATGGGATTGGGCCGTTCGCCTCGGCAGGATATATACATCTATGGTTCGTGTCGTTCGGCCCTCGGCAGTGCGTACATTATGATAGATCGGGTCGTACGCTTAGGCAGGATTTTGTACCACACTCTCATGAGAGCTGGCTGTTCTCCTCGGCAATAAAATAGATGTATCTATGGTTAAAAAATATTATGATGGATCGGGTCGTACGCCTCAACATTTCTATAAAATACTCTTATGAAGTCATGCGTCATAATTGACAAGAAGCCAACAAATCTGTGAGCTTTTCTTGATTGAGCTGTGACGACCTATCTGGTAAGGTCCATTATATATATACTCCGATCGAGGAGGTAGCTACTAGCTGAGTTTGAGTTATTACTGAGAGGAGGATTGTACCACGTATTATACTTGTTATTTCGCTTATTTACTTTGAGTCACACCTGTTTACTCCTACTGTATTTGTCTTATTGGACCACTAGTAAGTATTGATGTTGACCCCTCGTCACTACTTCTCCGGGGTTAGGCTAGATACTTACTGGGTACGCGTCGATTTACGTACTCATTCTATACTTGTTGCACTTTTTGTGCATGTACATATATGTCTGGTGGTCTTTTGGGCGCAGAGGCGCGACTATTGCAGGGATTTTACCGTGAGCTGCATTTGATGTCACGATCCACTGCCTGCAGAGTCTCCATCAGAGTTATTTATATTTCCCTATCTAATTTGTATTCCAGACAAATGTTGTATTTTATTATATTTCCTAGTTGATGCTCATGCACTTGTGACATCGGGTTTTGAGGGTTCCTACGGGGTTCTCATTGTTGTAATTTATGTAAATATTATCACTTACTCTGTAAAAATCTATTTTATACGATTTATTTAAAGGAGAATTTTGATTTCAATTACTAAAATAAGTAAGTAAGTTGATAGATTACTGTTGGCTTGCCTGACGGCGGGGTTAGGTGCCATCACGACCTATAGTGAATTTTGCGTCGTGTCATTTATAGGTGAAAGTTATTACCAACAATGATATATGTAATATATACTCAATTAAAAATTTCTTATCTTAAGTTATTTTTCTAATATTTGAGAAGAGATGGTTGCAGGTATACAGAAACTAGATACTTATGTAATTTTAAAATAAATTATAACCATTAATATGGGGTACACGCGAAATACGCGTACCCTAAAACTAGAGCCGTTAAAATTAAAATTGTATCAAACTATAAGATTCTTCTATTATTCAAAATGTTAGAAATTATGAATTAGCAAAATTCTATATGAGAAAAAAAACACAATGACTCTGGAAGCACCAACAATCTAAAATATTCATGCTAATGATGTTTTAACTATTTAAAAAAATATAATTTTATTGAATAAAGTTATTTATAGTTAATATTTAAAAATTAGGATGAGATAATATTAAGAATTTCAAGTAACAAAAAATAAGTTATTTTTGTAATATTGAGAATAAATAATTAAGTCTTTAAATTAATTAATTAGCAGAAAAATTCAATTTAACTATTTTTCAAATTTACTTTATGAGTAAAGTTATTTGTTTGATAAAAACACTTAGGGTACTAAGATTATTTTTTATTAAGAAGAGCATTAATGGTGAAAGAAATAAGAATAATAGAGCAATTAATTTATATAATACAAAATTAAGAGTCAAATTGAAACAATAAGGATGAAATAGTAGATGACAAAATTTATTATAAATGAATTATCAATTGTTTTTTTTCCCTTTCTTACTCAATGAGTAATCAATTCATATGCTGCGAGTAATCAATTATGAGGACATTATATGTGGTGAGTAATATATGGTTATGGTAAAACTTTTGTGATATATAATTTTCTTTATTATTGAGTTAATTAAATGAGAATAATATTTATTATTTTTTAAAAATATTCTTTAATTTTTATTTTATAATTTTATATATAAATCAAATAAATTGTCTAATAATATTTATGCATTTTGTTTAAATTTTGTATTTATTTATATGGGCACACGCGTAAAGCGCATACCCCAAAACTAGTAAAATAAAAATGTAAAGGCAACCTTATCACAAGAAGATTTAAATATGCTTAATAAAGATGATATGTTGGTGTTGGATGTGCCATTAGTGTCATGGAAGTTTATTTGAGTATTTTTGATGTTTTGTACTTCAATACCACACAAGAGGGGGAGGGGGGAGGGTGATTTGTATGGTTAGAGGTAATCCTTAGGTTTACTAGAGTTTTGTAAACGCTGTTTTTGGCTCAGTAATTTAGTGAAGTGTTGGGAAAAATCCTACTGGGTAGTAGATCGTGATTTTTTCACCTTTTGAGCCAGGTGTTTTTCATGTAAAAATACTTATATTCTTTACTTTTTGCATTTATTATTCTGCAACTGTAGTATAAGGAACGCATAGAAGAACCAGGTCGTTCTGTAATCTGTGCACGCGAAATATTGGACACCATACAAATCACTCTTTGTGGCAACCCTTTGTCCGCATTTGTGTACACTGTGTATGGACCTGGTTTATGCGTGTGTTCCTTTGTCAATCATCAAAATAAAGTTACTTAGGCCAACAAATTCTCCCTTTTTGATGATGACAAACTCTGTGCTTTTTATAAGCCTGAAACTTGTTTCAACTTAGCTCAACATCAACACAATGTCAGAACACTTTCTATTTTAAAGTCACAAATCATCAAGGACCAGGTTCACTAGATTATAAACATCACAGTCCAAAGTAAAAAGCACAACCTATCTTCCCACTTTTGGCATCATCGAAAAGTTGCATACTTATGTTAGATAGCCAGATTTTATCAGATCTTACTCATGGCCATTTAGGCTACTTCAAATGCAATCATGGAGTCAAGTATCACTTATATTACTAAGGATATTAGCAATCTAAGAAACATCAACAAATAGTTAGAGCAAAAGCAGTTGATTATCATTAGTAGGAGTCATCCACAAAGCATAGAAGGAAATAAAAGTACTGCACCATGAGCAAAAAGGCAAAAAAGAAACATCCTATTCGGGTCACTGGTTTTCTAACTAGGCTAGGAAGGGTTGAAGGCCGGGAAGGACCAGGTTCTTGGTTTCTGGCCTTAAGCAGTTTTAACATGTCATGAAGAATGCCTTAATTTTTCTCTTTTCCTTTGCAAGCTCAGCCCTGAGAGCATCCCTCTCAGTTTCTACTTATGCCAGCCTCTTCATCAACCTCTCAATCTCAACATCCTTAGTCCCACTCTCCTACACCAAGGCTCTCACTTTGCTGTTCACAGGAACCCTCTTGGATGAACCAGGTTCTTTGGGAGCAGCATAGACTTCATAGTCACATGTAGCCAAGGCGTTGGCCCCCAAGTGATCTTTTCTTGTTCTAACATCCCATTTCTCCTTGAAGTGAGCACGCACAACACTGAGAATGAATCCATAGGGTATGGCATGATATTTGGTGCCAGTTAGAACCCTATCAAGGAGTTGGATGATAAACTCTTGCCAGTTGATCTGCCTCCCACTATCCAGGCACTCCATAAGGACTAGGTCTATGAAGGTGGCAATGTGCCTTCTTTCCTTCCTGAGCAACACAATCTTGTTGACAAATTCAAAGAGAAACTTGTGTGCAAGCTTCATCTCACTTTTGTACACAACCTTGGGATAAAGCTCTAACTCACTGTCAGCAAATTTTCTTGTAATGGCAAGGGAGGTGGGAAGGTTTTCTAAGCTTGGCCATTTAGCTTCTTGTAGTCATTGTACCTGTCACGACCTATAACTCACTATAGGCGGTGATGGCGCTCAACGTCGTTGTAGTCATTCAATCATGATTTTTATTATTTTCGAAATCGTAGCTCTTTATTAGATAATAAATCAATGCATAAAAGTCATGCGAATTTATAATTTTTAACAGAATAGATGATATAAGCGTGTAAATGCTAAGAAAAAGCACAACAACTCCTAGAACATCCCAAAACCCGGTGTCACAAGAGCATGAACCGTTACTAAGGAGTACAATAACAATACAACATCTATCTAGAATATAAATGAGACAGAATAAAATAAATAGTGTGATGGTGACTCAGTAGACTGCGATCCGTAGCATGGAATACAACTCCCATAAAGTCTCCTCAACAGTTGCGCCTACGTGCCAAGATAATCACCTAATGAACCTGTCAAATCCTGCACATTTAGTGCAGAAGTGCAGCATGAGTACGTAAATCAACGTGTACCTAGCAAGTATCTAGACTAACCCTGAAAAGTAGTGACGAGGGGTCGACATCGACACTTACTAGAGGTCCAATAGAATAATATAATAATTCATAATATATATGAAGAGCACATCGATGATGGGGTAACTATGTAAGATACATAATCTTCCAAATATTTACTTCAAAGTATGAATTTCTCAATCTTATATTCTACCTTAACGGCTCAAAAATGTCAAGTGCTAATATTAATGAATAAATAATACAATATAAAATGTTGGGCATTAGCATAAAGATAATCTCGCGAATGTTCGGACTACCAGTGATATAACGCACGATTATGCTGCGGTCATTTGACATGGTCTAAAATAATATGTACACTGCCGAGGGTCGAGCGGCACAAACCATAGATGCATCTATTATACCATCGAGGCGTTCGGCCCGCTCCACAAGAAAGGAAGGAAGTTACCGAATTATGAGACACGTGCTTACAATACAGTACATGACCACAAAGTGAATATAATCTTTACCGTTTCTCAATTAACTTGCTAACAACTCAAGGTGAAAAGGCTCGGTATAATATATTTATATGTTTCTAAATCAATTTCAGTTAAAATTTCAATTAACTAAGCTTGTAAAATGAGTCCAAACTATTCAAATATTACATGATAAAGTCCTAAGTTTACCCGGACATAAACATGCATTAGCTACGTACGTACTCTCGTCACCTACTGTATACGTAGCACCCACAACTAGTTGCACATAACAATAAATATCACCTAGGGGTAGTTTCCCCCTCACTAGGTTAGACAGTAGACTTACCTCGCTCCGAAGTTCCAAAACCGGCTCCAACGCCTCTCTAACTCTTCAATTCAAGTCAAACGATCCGAAAATAGTCAAAAAATGTGCAATTCAATCGCAATATACCCCAATGCTTACAATTTTAATAATTTATAACAATTCCCAACTCCGCTTGAAAAGTCAATAAAATCAACCATCGGGCCCACGTGCCAGGATTCTGAAACTTTTTAAAGATAAACATTACCCATAACATTACGAACTCAAATATATAATTTGTTCCTAATTCCATTTCCAAAATCATGGTCAAAATCCAAAACTATCAATTCTAGGTTTTTCCTCATAAAATACCACAATTTCCATACAAAAATCTGTATATAATACAAGTATTTAACTTGTAGTAGGTGTAAATCACTTACCTCGTGTTGCTCGATGAAAACCCACTCAAAATAGCTCCTCAGCTTCGGCCAACCCAAGAGAAAATGAGAGAAATGAGAGCTAGGTCTCGATTAAAAAGCACCACGGCCTAACGATCATCGCACCTGCGGCCACTTGACCGCATCTACGGTCCCGCAGGTGTAGTCCAACCATCGCATTTGCGAACACCCCACTACCTCCAGAGCTTTACTTTTGAGGACAATGTTCCTCTTCTACAAGTCCGCTTTTGGGGATTTTTCTCCGCTTCTGCGCGTCTTCATCCCAGGCCCCATTCCGCTTCTGTGCTCCACTGCCCGCACCTGCGAGCTCGCAGGTGCGGCAAAGTTCCTAGCACCTGCGGATCTAACCAACCTCACTCCCCTCGGTTCTATGACCCTTTTGGCTGCTTCTGCGAACTCGTACCTATGGCCCTATCTACGCAGGTGCGATTGCACCAGATATCAGCTGCCTCAATAATCCTTCCAAGTCCAAACTCGATCCGTTTCCAATACGATTCGCACCCAAGTCTCCCAAGACCCTACCCAATCATACCAACAAATACCAAAATACGATGCGGACTTCGTCAAAGCCTCAAACCACGCCAAATAACATCAAAATTATGAATTGACGATCAAAACCTTTCTTTAAGGTTTCAAGCATTCCAAACTTCGACGAACGCGTCCCAATCATACCAAAACATTCCGGAATGATGCCAAACTTTGCGTACATGTCAAAAATCACTATACGAACCTAGTCTAATGCTCGAAACCTCAAATGGATATCGGTAACATAAAAGTCCACTTCAAATCAAACTTAAGAAATTCTTAAACTTCAAAATGTTAACTTTCCATAATAAGTGCTGAACTGCTCACGGGTGATCCAATACTCGACCCGAACATACGCCCAAGTCCGAAATCATCATACGAACCTATTGGAACCTTCAAATCCCAATTCCGAGGTCGTTTACTCAAAAGTCAAACCTTAGTCAATTCTTCCAACTTAAAGCTTCCGAAATTAGAATTGTCTTTCCAAATCAACTCCAAACTTCCCGAAATTCAATTTCAACCACACGTACAAGTCATAATACCTGAATTGAAGCTATACAAGGCCTCAAACCGTTGGATGATACGCTAGAGCTCAAAATGACAGGTCGGGTCGTTACAGTACCCTTCAGCAGGTACCCCTAGAATTTCTCCCACTTCCTTGTCGTCAAAGCTCACATTCACCCCTTTCACTACACTGGTGACCTTGCGATTCTTGATTTCACAGTTGGCCTTAAACTCCACAATCTCAGCTCTGACTAGTCTTCCTTCTATTTGAAGGACCATGTCCTTCTATCCCTGAAGTTCTAGCTTCTCCAGGAGCATCACCATTCCTTCCTTCTCCAAGTCCCTGAGGAGTCTACCTTTCAATATTGTTCGCTTTCCAAACTTAACCATTTTGTCATGTTCTCCAAAAGTCTCCTCTTCTTCTTCACTTTCTTCTTCTTCTACTACTTGCACTTTCCTAGATCTCCTGCCAGACCTGGTTCTTTTGGCCAAGGTAGAAGGCTCTGCATCAACAGGCTTTGAAGGAGACTTCTTTTTGGAAGTATTTCTTTTCTTTGATTTTGGAGTCACAACCTCCACCTCCTCTGCCTCGTCTTCATCATGAAGGACCAGGTCCATCTCCTCAATCTCAATTTCCTCAACAGGCTCACTCACTTTCTTCTTTCCCTTTGCAATAACTTTTCTTTTACTCTCTTTTAAGGCTCTTTCAAGTTCAGTCTCACTCTGCTTCTTTTGACTTCTTGTATCTCTTCATCTTGTATGAGGAGTCTCTACAGGGATAGAAGAGGCAACCTTTCTTTTCTTGTGTGCCCTAGCTATTTTGGGGATTTTAATTCCTGAACTTTTCTTCTTCTTCGGATTGTAGCTGTCAGACACTCATTTCAGTAAATCTCTAAGGGGTTCCTGCACAGATGGAACAAGTTCTTGGAACCTCTTCCTCAACCTAACCAGCCCTTTAGCTACACTAGCATCACCAGATCTACTACCTCCTTCTTCTCTCAGACTGTTTTCCTCCTCAACATCTTCCTCACTCCTTAATACCATAACCCATTTTTCCTCAGTTAACCCAACATGAGTAGGTGAAGTTTCAACCACTCCTTCTTTTCCCTTTCCTCTTACATCACCTTGAATACCCTCACTCTCTTTTTCTTTTTTCTGTTTATTTTTACCACTAATTCTTTCAGACTTTGTGGTTTCTACCCCAACAATAATACCAACCAGAACAAATATGCTCCAAATTTTCAACCACTTCAGTAATGAAATCAAAAATAATATTTATACCGGATGTTACCTACTGTATTTCAGATGAAATAGTTTCTTCCCCTCAGTAGCATACTTAAAAGATTCTTCTAATTTTTGGAGTTCTTCTGCTTGGCTTTCTTTCAATTTTTCATTTACTTTATTGATTTGTTCACTGCCAACGATTACCTTGAGAGAAAGCATCTTGAACATTCCTTTCTTAGAGGTAGGTGCGGTTGAAGGTGTGATCGAAGGTGTAGGTGATGATTCTTTTGTAAGGCTCCATAAAATTTCATAAAGGAATTTAAGGTTTCGTGATGCCAAGGTAGGCTTGCGACCGCAGAATAGGTTTTTGGGCCGTATGACCATCACATAGTTGATCATAAAGATGTTGAATTTTGAATGTTGTTCTGCGGTCTATTATGCAATCACATAATTGCTTCGCGGACCGCATTTCAGTCGTAGACTTGGCATGAGGAAATCTGGAAGATGATTATGTTGTCCGGTCTGCTGTCGCAGAATTATCGCATACTGGCTCAGAGAAGTCCAATTTTTGGGCATCATTTTTGCAGCCTATTTTGCGGGCCGCATATCGATTATGCGGTATGGTCTACGATAGCAGACCTGGTTATGACAAGTTTAAGTTTTAGAAATTTTACCTAATCCCATTTTTATAAAAAGGCTTTGGGGGTCATTTTTACGAGTTTCATCTAATATTTTTAGATAGAGGTGAGAGTATCTTAGAGAGATAAAGAGAAGACCTAGCCATTTTGTTCATCAATTCTTACTCAAGGCTTGAAGATTTCACAAAGACAACTCACAAGGTCTTCATCTAAGAGGTAAGGTTCCATACCCTAGTTTTTAATTTTAAATTTGGGGTAGAAGATGGTTAATGCAAAGTATGAATCTTAGGTGTGAGAGTGTTATTTATGTATGCATGTACTATCAAGGGTTGTGGAAAGATCATTGAACTAGTATGGGTGAACTCTTGGTGTAGAGTTGGTTGTGAGGTGAAGAAAATCTTGTAGAAGGACCTTGTAACTAATTTGCACACATAGTATTTGATAAAATGCTCAAATGAGCTGGACCATAAAATTCTTCCTAATTATGGTTCAATTTTTGTTATGTTACTAAATAGATTGAAGTTGCTGAGATTTCTAAAATATTGTAGTAATTTAATAAAGCTGAAAGCGAGGTATGTTGGCTAAACCTCTCTCTTAATATTGGATTCCCACGATGTTCTTGTAAGTCCCGTGATGCTTATTATAAATTTATTATTTTGAATATGGGTGGCATATTTAAATATTTTAACTTCAAGTCGTGATCCAAATGAAAGCTATTATGACAAATTGTGTAAGAAATCTCAATGTGCTTAACATTCATATTTTCTCACATGTGAACTTAAGTCTTGAATAGAAATGCTTTGTTATTGATGATCAGTGATGATGTTTGAAAGTGCAAGAAACGAGTATGAGATGTAGAAATGTGGTCATCGTGCCAAGAATGAGATTTACATTTGCGGCCAATAATGCCAATGAAATGAAAGGATGTGTGAAACATTATGAGATGAGTTTTGACTCCTTTATATAATAATGTCATTAATGTCCTATGACCACCCATGGCTAGTACAAGCAAGTAATAGTATGAACATGAATTGTGGTCGCTTGCCAAAATGAGAATTTCGAGGCATTCTATGTTTCAATGGTTTCAATCATTATATGAATGCTTCTAAAATAATTAATGCGAATGACTTTGATGTTAAGTCCCCAAGAATCATGAACTTAGCTAATGACATTAAGTTCACAGCAGCGTATATAATGAGGTGAAAGAGAGATGTCATACGCTAAATGATGGCAAATCTTATGGAAATGAATTTGGGTCATGTGCTATTGAAATTGACTTATTAATTCACCATACATGTGCTAATGTAATGAGCTATGTTTCTCCATGATGAGCATGAACATGAAGTGTACCAATGATCCGGGAACTTACGACCTTAAAAGTAGCATTAGTCATGTCGCTTGAGAATATATATAGTTATGTGCATAATGATGCGGGTGATGTATATGGAATCTTATGGACGGTCTATAAAACACATAGGTGTATTGTGTCTGGAATACTATGGAAGGTCTATGAAACACATACATGTATTGTATATTTGATACTATGGGTGGTCTATGAAACGCATAGGTGTATAATATAATTTGTGAACTCTATGGACGATCTATGAAATGCATAAGTGCATAATATGATATGTGAACCCTATGGATGGTCTGGTGTGACGCATAGGCAACACGAACAATAGGTGCCACTTTCATTGAATTTGTTTGTACATGTTGTTTCAATTACATTATATTATGTATTCCACGTATAATTCATATGGCTCAGTTGATCCTCAAAGAAGTTTAGAATGATGCAAGTATAATAAGACTTGAAATTTGATTTTATGGATTGTTTCGTAGTCTCTTGATGTACTTTAATTGCCTCTTATTTGAGTTACCGTATTTTAATATGTTGTTCTGTCTGTCTTACATACGAGTACTATTCCACATGTACTCACATCCCTTTTTTCAGCGGCGCGGCATCTTTTAATAGATGCAGGTGCTTCCATAGGAGGCAACATCGATCAGTAATAGCAGTACATCCTCATCTCAGCTACTTGGTGAGCCCCACTTCATATCGGGATCATGTATCTTTTGTTTCTCATGTATTGTGTTTGAGTTATAGCTGAGGCCTTGTTGTCGGCACTAACCTAGTACTATTTTGTACCCATTAGAGGCTCCGTAGATATGGTGTGGGTTATATGTTTGTATTGGGAAGGTCAAACTAATGATATTGTAATTGTATCACATGTTCCACTTCTAAACTATAGATATGTAATGTAACATTTTGGGGACTTATATATGAAGTAGCTAATAGTAATGTATTGGTGTTGTATACATGATCTTCGTATTGTCTAATCAATGAAAATACATCTTTTCGTTATTCATGGGTGAGTTTAGGTAGAAGGAAATCTAGTAGGATTGCTCAGCAGGGTTATCCCGGTTGAACGCCGGTCACACTCCTCGAGGTCAGGGCATGACATCTTTGGGTGGTGAAGAAGTATTTTCAGAAAGGTTTGCCATTGTTGTGTGTAGAGGAGATGTGTGCATTAAAGAGATGAGAGAAGATAGAGAGAATTTTTGGCGGCTGGAAAATTAGAAGTAGATAAATGGGTAATGCCCAATCATTTTAAAGAGGGAGAGTTTAAGTGGGTAACAATAGCGTTTTAAAAGTTTAGAAGTGTAACCAAACTAGGAAAGTCAGTTTGGAAAGATGTTGGACTCTTTCCTAAAATCTAGGCAACTATGGCGCGTTGGACTCCTTTTTCGTGAAACTGGTTCGTTTGTAACGGATAAACTTTGAGGGAAGTTGGGATTAAATGGGGCTCTATTTTTTATCATGATCCAAATATGGTTATTTTAAAATATGCGGAGTGGAGAGTACATACTATATAATCCCGATGAACGAGGTTCTTCACTAAGAATTCTCTTGTGTAAATCTGATGTTTTCAAGAAAATAAAGATAATATCATTAGAGATTAATGATACATTTCAACATATGGCACAAGAGTATACTAATGAAAGTATGAAGCTGAGCAAAATATAATCTAATTATTTACAAAATTCACAAATTATCTAACCAAATATTAAGTTAGAACCGGTTCCTTTTAGGTGATCTTAATCACCCATAATTCTAACTTGTTCCTTTCAAGGTGATATCTACTTAGAGCTTTTGTGAAGATGTCAGCTATTTGCTTGTCAGTAGCACAAAATTCTACAGTGATCAAACTTTTTTCATAGTTTTCCCTCAAAAAGTGATGCCTAATATCTATGTGCTTTGTTATTTTATGATGAACCGAGTTGTTGGTCATACTAATTGCATTGGTGTTATCACAAAAGATGGGGATATAACCTACATTAATTTCAAAGTTCATTAATTGTTGTTTGATCCACAATAATTGAGCACAACATTAGGAAGCAACCACATAATCAACTTCAGTACTAGACAAGGCCATACAATTTTGCTTTTTGGTGGCCCAAGACACAAGACGAGCCAAGAAAGTGTGCCATACCTGAGGTGTTCTTTCTATCCACAAGAAAACATGTATCATCAGCGTCAATATATCCTACTAAGTTGAAATTATTACCTTTTGGATACCATAGACAGAGGCCAGTAGTGCTTTTTAGGTATCTCAATATACTCTTGACAGCAGTCAAGTGAGACTCCTTTGGATTTGCCTGAAATCTAGCACAAAGGCCTACACTGAAAATAATTTCAGATCTACTGGCAGTGAGATATAACAAAGTGCTTATCATTCCCCTATACATCTTCTGATCAACAGATGAACCGGGTTCATCTATATCCAATTTTGTTGTTGTTGTTATAGAAGTATCAATTTCTTTGGAATCTTCCATTTAAAACCTTTTAAGAAACTCTTTCACATACTTATGGTGATGGATCATTGTTCCATTTGATTTTTTTACATTTGTAAGCCTAAAAAGAAATAAAGCTCACCTATCATACTCATTTCAAACTAACTCCCCATTGGTTTAGCAAATTCTTTACTTAACCTATCTGTAGTTGCTCCAAAGATTATATCATCAACATATATCTGAACTACCAAGAGATCTTTACCTTTTTCTTTCATGAACAAAGTATTGTCAATGTGAAGGCTCCCGCGGTGATATAAGTAAATGAGATATTGTGAATTTATTTATGATTTGGGACTACGAGGCGGTACCTCGGGAGCACCCTTGTTGCTATTTCTTTATGGACGCATTTGCCTTTGGTTATTTTGGTGATTTCCTTAAAGTTGTAAATTTCTGTTTTCCTTCCGCGAGGTATTGTTTGCCCTTATTCTGTGTAGTTAAATTGTGACATACCACTTACTTGATTTATTCTCATTGTCATTTTTATTATTATATTGTTAAACTTTCCACCCTGTCTTTTATTATTCCAGTAGGGCCTGACCTGACCTCGTCACTACTCTACCGAGGTTAGGCTTGGCACTTACTGGGTACCGTTTGTGGTGTACTCACACTATGCTTCTGCACATCTTTTTGTGCAGATCCAGTTACTTCCTATCAGACCAGGCATCAGTGAATTAGACTGTACACGAAGACTTCAAGGTACATCTGCTAGCGTCCGCAGACCCCGGAGCCCCCTTCTATCCTTATTATGTCATTTTCCTTATTTTCTTTTAACTCGGATGTGTAGAGACACTGAGGATAAATTCTTAGAATCTTGTGACTTATTCCTACCGGGTTTTAGGAGTTGAAGTTGTTACATTTGCAGTTCTTACTTATTCGACTATTGAGGATTAAATTTCAATTCATATTAAGTAATTCCGCATTAATAGGCTTACCAAGTCTTAGAGACTAAGTGCCATCACGACATCCTACGGAGGGAATTTAGAGTCATGACAAGTTGGTATCAGAGCTCTAGGTTCATAGGTATTATGAGTCACAAGTAGGTTTAGTAGAGTCTCGCAGATCGGTACGGAGACGTATGTACTTATCTTCGGGAGGCTATGGAACTGTTAGGAAAATGTTCACTTCATTGATTCCTTATCGTGTGCATTGTTGTCTTCAAAATTATAAACTCTTGTCTTTCTATTCTCTCACAAATGGTGAGGACAGACACAACTGGATCTGATGATCAGACACCACTCCCTATGTTGGAGCCGCAAGAGGTCGGGGTAGGGGCAGAGGCCGAGGAAAATCACATGGCGCAGCCAGAGCACCTGCACAAGCAGCTGCAGAGGAACCACCAGTAGCTCCAGTTAGAGAACAGGCATCCGAGATACCTGTTACTACTCCTGCACTTCAGGAGACTCTTCCCCAGTGTTTGAGCATGTTTGGCACTCTAGCTCAGGCAGGGTTGATTCCACTTGCTCCTGCCACATCTCAGGCCGAGGGAGGAGCACAGACTCCTGCCGCCCATACCCTAGAGCCACGGGCTCAGGTTGACTATGCTCCAGAGGTTATGCCAGTTGTCCCAGTTTGGCCCGAGGCTAGGGCCGCAGTTTCGGAGGGGGAGCAACTCAGGCTCGAGAGGTACAAGAAGTACCACCCTCCCACTTTCAGCGGTTTGGATTAAGAGGATGCTTAGGGTTTTCTTGAGTAATGTCTCTGTATCCTCCGTACTATGGGTATTGTGGATTCCAGTGGGGTTTCTTTAATGTCATTCCAGTTTAGAAGAGCGGTCTACCAGTGGTGGCAGGCATATGAGTTGGATAGTCTGGCTGAGGCATCTTCACTCACTTAGACTCAATTTTCAGATATGTTCTTGAGGGGGTATGTTCCTTAGAGTCTTAGAGATGCATGGCGCGCAGAGTTTGAGCAGTTGCGCCAAGGTTCTATGACCGTGTCGGAGTATGCGGTCTGATTCAGTGATTTGGCTAGGCATGCACCAGCCTTGGTTGCTACTATTCGAGAGAGGGTTCATCGATTTATTGAGGGTCTCCACCCTAGTATCAGATTCAGTATGGCCCGAGAACTGGAGATGTACATCATATACCAACATGTGGTGTTAATTGCTAGGAGATTGGAGGGTGTGCGAACTCGGGAGAGAGAAGAGATGGGAGCTAAGAGACCTCAAGATTCTGGCATATATAACAGTTCTCATGCCCCAGCTGTAGCCCATCATGGTAGAGGATATGCGAGCTGTCCTATTCATTCAGCACTTCCAGCTTCCAGCAGTATTCCGATTACTCCCAAACCCCAGGTTCCATATTATGCACTGCCATTGTTTACTGTACCTCTTGCATGAGGTGCTTTTAGCTGTTAGTCCAGCCGATCAGGCCCGAGCCAGTCCCAACAGTCACGTCCTCCGATGGCTTATTTTGAGTGTGGTGACACTCGTCATATAATGAGGGATTGCCCCAGACTTAGGAGGGGTGCACCTCCATATATTTCTTAGGCCCTACCTATTCCACAAGGCCCTAAGGCTTCTCAGGCCATGATCACTGCACAATTTGCTACTCCACCTGCATAGCCAGCTAGAGCTGGAGGTCGCCCTAGAAGGGGAGGCCAGGCCAGATATTATGCCCTTCCTTCTAGGACGGAGGCAGTTGCATCCGATTCTGTTATCACAAGTATTATTTCGGTCTGTCATAGAGATGCATCAGTCTTATTTGATCCAAGATCCACTTATTCTTATGTGTCATCTTATTTTGCCCCGTATTTGGGCTTATCCCGTGATTCTTTGAGTTCCTCTGTTTATGTATCTACACCCGTGGGTGAATCTATTATTATTGATTGCGTGTGTCGGTCGTGTTTGATTGTTATCAGTGGTTTGGAGACCAGGTCTGATTTATTATTGCTCATTATGGTAGATTTCGATATTATTTTGGGCGTGGACTGGTTGTCGCGCCCTATCACGCTATTCTTGATTGTTATGCTAAGACGGTGACGTTGGCTTTGCCAGGTCTACCGCGACTAGAGTAGAGAGGTACCTTGGATCATGTTCCTAGAAGGGTTGTTTCATTTCTTAAGGCTCAACGAATAGTTGAGAAGGGGTGTGATGCGTATCTAGCCTATGTGAGAGATATTAGTGTTGATACTCCTACCATTGAGTCAGTTCATGTAGTATGGGATTTTCCTGATATATTTCCAGCGGATCTTTCGGGTATGCTACCCAATAGGGATATTGACTTTAGCATTGATTTTTTACCGGGCACTCAGCCCATTTCTATTCCACCATATCGTATGGCCCCAACAGAATTGAAGGAATTAAAGGAGAAATTACATGAGCTGTTTGATAAGGGTTTTGTTCGGCCTAGTGTATCGCCTTGGGGTGCTCCTATCTTATTTGTGAAGAAGAAGAATGGTTAAATGCAGATGTGTATTGATTACCGCCAGTTGAACAAGATTACAGTGAAGAACATGTATCCATTGCCACGTATTGATGACCTATTTGATCAGCTTCAGGGTTCCAGAGTATTCTCTAAGATAGACTTACATTCAGGCTATCATAAGTTAAAGATTCGGGGGCCATATATCCCGAAGGCTGCTTTCAGGAATCGGTATGGTCATTATGAGTTCCTTGTTATGTCATCTAGGATGACCAACGCCCCAACATCAATTATGCACTTAATGAACCGTGTATTTTAGCCGTAACTTGATTCTTTCATCATTTTATTTATTGATGACATTCTGGTGTATTTTCGGAGTCAGGAAGATTATGAGCAGTACCTGAGGGCTGTACTTCAGACTTTGAGAGAAAAGGAGTTATATGCAAAAAATTTAAAGTGTGAATTCTAGCTTGAGTCAGTGGGAATTTTGGGTCATATAGTTTCATGCAAGGGGATCCAGGTAGATCCGAAGAAAATTGAAGCAGTGTAGAGTTGGTCCAAACCGTCCTCATCTACGGAGATCCGGAGTTTCCTTGGTTTGGCAGGGTATTATCGTCGATTTGTCGAGGGTTTCTCTTCTATTTCTGCACCTATGACCAAATTGACCCAGACGGGTGCTCCGTTCAGGTGGACCGGGGAATGTGAGGAGAGCTTTCAAAAGCTCAAGACATCTTTGACTACAGTCCCGGTAATGGTATTGCCTACAGGTTCAGGGTCTTATACTGTGTATTGTGATGCGTCGCGCATTGGTCTCGGCATAGTGTTGATACAAGATGGTAGGGTGATTGCCTATGCATCCAGACAGTTAAAGGTACATGAGAAGAATTATCAAGTCCACGACCTTGAGTTAGCAGCTATTGTTCATGCCTTGAAGATTTGGCAGCATTATTTGAACGGTGTCCATTGTGAGGTTTATACCGATCACCGGAGTCTACAATATCTATTTAAACAGAAGGATCTTAATTTTCAGCAACGGAGGTGGTTGGAGTTGCTTAAGGATTATGATATCACCATTCTCTATCATCCCGGAAAGGCCAATGTGGTGGCCGATGCCTTGAGTCATAAGGCGGAGAGTTTGGGCAGCTTAGCATATTTACCGGTAACAGAGAGGCCTTTAGCCTTGGATGTTCATGCCTTGTCTAACCAGTTTGTTAGATTGGATGTTTCCGAGTCGAGCCGAGTTTTGGCTTGTGTGGTTTCTCAGTCTTCTCTTTATGATCATATCAGGGAGCGTCAGTATGATGACCCCATCTGCTTGTCCTTACGGACACAATTTAGCATGATGATGCCAAAGAAGTCACTATTGGAGATGATGGTATATTACGGATGCAGGGCAAACTATGCGTGCCTAATATAGATGGTTTGCGTGAGTTGATTCTCTAGGAGGTTCACAGTTTGCAGTACTCCATTCATCCAAGTGTCGCGAAGATATATCAGGACTTGAGATAACACTATTGGTGAATGCGGATGAAGAAATACATAGTGGAATATATAGCTCGGTGCCTAAATTATCAGCAGGTAAAGTATGAGCATCAGTGACCGGGTGGATTGCTTCAGAAGTTAGAGATTCCAGAATGGAAATGGGAGCGGATCACTATGGATTTTGTTGTTGGGCTCCCACGGACTCAGAGGAAGTTCGATGCAGTTTAGGTTATTGTGGATAGATTGACCAAGTCATCTCATTTCATTCTTGTGCTTACTACTTACTCTTCAGAGCAGGTGGCTCAAGTTTACATTCGCGAGATAGTTAGGCTTCATGGCGTACCCATATATATCATCTCTGACCGGGGTACGCAGTTTACATCACGGTTCTGGAGAGTCGTGCAGCGAGATTTGGATACTCGGGTAGAGTTGAGTACAGCATTTCACCCTCAGACGGACGGGCAATCCGAGCGCACTATTCAGATACTGGAGGATATGCTTCGTGCTTGTGTGAAATATTTTGGGGGATGCTTGGGATCAGTTCTTGTCACTCGCGGAGTTTACTTACAACAATCGTTATTAGTCTAGCATTCAGATGGCGTCGTATGAGGCCTTATATGGTAGGCGGTGCCGATCTCCAGTGGGTTAGTTCTAGCCGGGCGAAGCTAGACTATTGGGTACGGACTTGGTTCAAGATGCTTTGGAAAAGGTTAAATTGATTCAGGATCGGCTTCGTATAGCCCAATCTAGACAAAAGAGTTATGTGGATCGGAAGGTTCGTGATGTTGCATTCATGGTTGGTGAGCGGGACTTGCTCCGGGTTTCGCCCATGATGGGTGTTATGAGATTTGGGAAGAAGGGCAAGTTGAGCCCTAGGTATATTGGGCCTTTTGAGATTCTTGAGAGAGTTTGAGAGGTGGCTTACAGACTTGAACTACCACCTAGTCTCTCTGCAGTTCATCCAGTGTTCCATGTTTCCATGCCCCAGAAGTATCACGGTGATCCGTATCATGTGTTAAACTTCATCTCAGTCCAGTTGGATAAGGATCTATCTTATGTTGAAGAGCTAGTGGCCATTTTGGACAGACATGTTAGAAAGCTAAGATCGAAGAGCATTGCTTCAGTAAAAATACAGTGGAGGGGTCATCCGATAGAGGAGGCGACTTGGAAGACCGATCATGATATGCGTAGATGTTATCCTCATCTTTTCACCATTCCAGGTATAATTCTAAACACGTTCGAGGACGAACGTTTGTTTAAGAATTGGATGATGTAACGACCCGGTCAGTCATTTTGAGAGTTGTAGTCTCGTTTCCCCATTTACTGCTCATTCTGTACTTTATAACTGTTATGTGACTTGGCAGGGTAGTAGATTCGGGCCCGGAGAGATTTCGGAATGAATTGAGGCACTTAGTCTCAATATTGAAACCTTAAGTTGAAAAGGTTGACCGGATATTGACTTATGTGTAAACGACCCCGGAATAGAGTTTTGATGATTTCAACAGCTCTGTATGTTGATTTTGGACTTAGGAGCGTGTCCGGAATTTTATTTGGAAGTCCTTAGTTAAATTAGGCTTGAAATGGCTAAAATAGAAATTTAAGTTTGGAAGTTTGACCGGGGAGTTTACTTTTTGATATCGGGGTCAGAATCCAGTTCTGAAAATTTTCATAGCTCTGTTATGTCATTTATGACTTGTGTGCAAAATTTGAGGTTAATCGGACTTCATTTGATAAGTTTCAGCATCAAATGTATAAGTTGGAAATTCTTGAGTTTCTTAAGCTTGAATTGGGGTATGATTCGTAGTTTTAGCGTTGTTTTATACGATTTGAGGTTTCGACTAAGTTCGTATAATATTTTAGGACTTGTTGGTATATTTGGTTGAGATCCTGAGGGCCTCGAGTGAGTTTCGAAAAGTTAACGGATCAAAATTTAAGACTTAAACAACTATTGGAATATTTCTGCAGGAAAACGGGGGCAGAAATCGGTGGCAGAAATTGGGGGCAGCGATCGAGGGATAAATGTAGCGTCCTGTTTCATTGGACAAAACAAAAAGGGAAAAAGACGACCTTGTTCTTATTTAATTTGACAAAAAATCTTACGTCGGAAAAGTCTTTGGGAGACCTAAGGTATTGGAGTTTAGAGTCTCCCCACTGGCGAAGCTTTCTAGAGCCCACTTTCTTCAGAAAACCGGGGAGAAAAATTAGAGGCCAATTTAGCATTTCAAGGTTTTGGGTGTTATATTATTTTGTACGTAGACATATTATTATTTGTACGGTCCAAAAAGTTTATATAGACAAATATATCAAACGAAAACAAAATTATAGCAACTTAGCGCACATCATAAAATTTTCAGCAGTATTACTAATATCATAAAGTTTTTTCTAGATGAAAAATAAAATAAAAGGCAACCACTTCTTTCATGTTTTCGCGGAGGAGTGTTTTGGGTAGGAAAGAAAGGAAAGCACAATAAATAAGTCAAACAAGATGCCCTTAAATATATAAAAAAAGTCAAAAAGAACTAATAAAGTAAAAGTAAGAATAAATAAAAACGAAAATAAGTGAACTATATGACACCCCACATTAATTGTCCAAAAGTGACATTTTCGGACCTTTATCATTGGCACCCTGTGGCTGTTTTACTCAATAGGGTGCCATTTTTATTATATCCACATATTTCTTTTACATGTACACAGATTTTTGACAGAGGAATGCGGGTCGCTATATGTAGCTAAGAAAAATTTGATATAGCTTACACGAATTTGTGTTAATTTATAGTGTAATTGTTTAATAATACTCCCTCCATTTTACTACTTTTTATAGTCGATTTAAAAGAGAATATCACTCTTTTATTTAGTAAGTTTTAATTTCAAGATTCTTAATTTACATTTAATGACACTTGTATTATGAGGATAACTTGATATATTTAATGTTACAAGATTTAAAAGATATTTTTGAAATATCATACATGCATTTAGTTTAAGATCACAAAATTCAAAGAGTATTTTTAATATATTATACATGTATTTTAAAATCACAAGATTCAAAGAGTATTTTTTATATATTTAATTTAAAATCACAAAATTTAAATGTCTTAATATTTTTAAACTCTATGTCTTAGTCAAACTAAAACACGACAGAAATAATAAGAAATATATATGAATTAATTATGTTAAACGATATAAGTCTTATACAAAAGTAAAATGCGATACACCTGTTAATTTAATATATGCACCTAAGTACGAATAATTATTTCCTCTACTTTTGTCCTACTTCTGAAAAATAAAACCAGCTCACTCCCTCTTATGGAAGAAATTGACACCCTTTTTCTGCTATTTTTTTTCCCTGAATATGACCAGTGGATGACAATAGTCAATTTAAGTGGTGTATAGTAGTTGGAATAATCAGACCGCAACTTTAATATCAATAGTGTTCTTTCACTATTGCAGGCCCCCCGCCTCCCTTTCTTCCCATCCACCCCCAGTCTCATCCTCCTTCCCCCTCC
>AWOL01S0037345.1:120456-138527 GCA_000715115.1 Nicotiana otophora | reverse complement strand
ATTTTTTCTAATTTTTTTTTTTTTTTTTCTATTGATGTTTGAGTTTTTTAGCTTATTTAAGTGTTGAAATTGAAGAGTGAGTATATGTTTGTGGTGGCTGGTGATTTATTTGAGCGGAGAAAAATGGAGTTTACGACTATGAAATGGTGGATGTAAAGTGGCTCATGGTGGTTATCTTTTCAAGGAGTGGAGGGGTAGTCTGTTTTCTGGTATAAATTGTGAGGAAAAAGACAGAATTATTTGGAATTTGTTTTTCGGCAAAGGGCCAAATATACTTCTCTATTTTCGAAATGGTTTAAAAATATTCTTCGTTACACTATTGGGTTATTTATACCCCTGCAGTCATACTTTGGGTTCAAATATACCCCTCATTTAAACGGAGGGACACGTGTCATCGTCATGTTGGTCAATCTAAATATCTCCTAATTAATTAAAAACGCCCATTAACCATACCCGAAAAATATATTTATTTTTTTTTGTAAAAACTGAAAAAAAACTGAAATTAATTTTATTAAAAAATGAAAAAAACGAAAATATTTTTTTTTTTCAGTTTTTACAAAAAAAACTGCTTTAGAAATAACTGAAAAATATTTTCTAAAATAATGTTTTTTAAAAACTGAAATAAAAGAAGCTGAAAATCAATTTTCTAAAGAAACTAAAAACTGAAAAAAAACTGAAATATTATTAACTAAAAACTGAAAAAAAAGAAAATATTTGCTTTATCAGTTTTTACAAAAATATTGATTTAGAAAATTCTATTTTAGTTTTTTTCCAGTTTTTACAAAAATATTATTTTAAAAAATATTTTTCAGCTGAAAAAAAATATATATTCGTTTTTTTCAGTTTTTAGTAAAAAGAATTCAGTTTTTTCCAGTTTTTACAAAAACAACTGCTTTAGAAAATTGATTTTCAGCTTCTTTTTTTTTCAGTTTTTATAAAAATATTGTTTTAGAAAATATTTTTCATTTTTTTCTAAAGCAGTTTTTTTGTAAAAACTGGAAAAAAAAAATCATTTTTTCAGTTTTTAGTAAAAATAATTTTAATTTTTCCAGGTTTTACAAAAAATATATATATATTTTTCGGGTATGGGTAATGAGTCTTTTTAATTAATTAGGAGATATTTAGAATTGACCAACAAGGCGATGACATGTGTCCCTCCGTTTAAATGAGAGGTATATTTAAATTCAAAGTATGACTGCAGGGGGATAGATAACCCAATAGTATAATGATGGGTATTCTTAGACCATTTTCGAAAGTAGAAGGGTATATTTGGCTCTTTGCCCTTTTTTGTTTGATAAATTATATAAAAAAGAAAGTAGGGCTCACAAATTACACATGTCACGAAATAAAAGGTAAAGCATATGGCATGTCATACAGGTCATTACGATTGAGACGGTCAATTGAAGAGTTTTTACCTTCATATATTACATATGATACTTTATTGCCCTCCCTAATCAAGTTATAACTCAACTACATAAGTATATACAATTTACTAATTATATACAAATTAATATTAATGTATATCTCTTTATATTAGGAATTGAATAGGGAATCAATTATTTTTCATTCATGTTCTATCCCCCCCCCCCTCTGTTCTTTCCCTAATTTTAATTCCTTCATTTTTCTATGCTTTTTATCCTCTCTCTTTTTTTTTTAGGGAATTCATCAATGAATTTTAATTGTTTTAATATAGAGTTTTAACTTAGCAATTTTCTTCCATATTGCACAATTGGTATTCGAATTGAAATCAATCAATAAATTTTGAAAGTGTTTGACTCTCCACCATTGACAACCATTAAAAAGTTTCGATGTTTTGAATGGGTTTACTATTATTTGTTTAGATTGTGCGTTGTTGCAAACAATTAGGAATATTCTTTGGAGCTTATATCTCAAATTTGAGGGTGTTGGTGAAGATTAGACTTAATTTTGGCTAACTTTCAGATTGAAACTCGAAGAAGAAGAAGAAGAAGAAAAAGAAGAACACATGACATACAATAGTTACGAAATTGTATTAAAGTTGTATGCAAATTATATTAAATTATATTCTGTTGTAGTTATATATATATATTTTATTTGAATGTTGTATGAAAGTTGAAAAATAAATGTATAATGTACGAATCATTGTATGAAATTTATATTTAAGTTATCAATATTGTCGTTTTACATAAAGTTGTTGATATGTATCAAAAATATATTAAGAGAGGAAGTTCTGATTAGAATTTCAGAGAGGAAGAAGAACACACCACATATAAAATATATATAAATCAGATACAAAATACATACAAAAGACATATTGTATAAACTTTGTATGAAAAATATATTTAAGTTGTATGATATTGTAGATGTTGTTAATCTTTTTTTTTTAAAAGGGTGTGAATGGGAAATAGAAGAGGCACCTTTTGGGTGGTACCTCTCCATCTCACCCTTTCATTGCTTATAAATTTAGAGGTGTGGTCTCATTTTTATACATAGAAAATCTGAAAACTTCTCTCCTCTTTTATACATTGTTACATTATTTCTAAATAAACATAAATGCCAAGTATGATTTGCTCCGTTTGTTGAGTTCGCTAAAATTTTGTAATTTGTAGTGCCGCTATCACAGAATAGTTATTCCGTTCTATCCTGAAAGGAATTAATCCGAAAACCTTGGGTAACAGTGAGGGGATTAAAATTTTTAAGGACACACAAGCAACTTGTAAGCTCGGAATTATTTATATTTTGTTTATTAAACTAACGTTTGTTTTCTTTTCTGATTTTCTGATTTCGAACACAGATTACCAACAAGCTTAAGGAATTTAATATTATTTTATGTGTTCATCTTAACCTCTATTTATCGGACACTAAACGAGAAAGAGAATTATTTTGTTGGTTGTTAGACATAAGTCTTGTTACGATGCACGCAAGATGAAGATGGTGTGCATGGTACTAGCGAGACCTCAGCTTCAGAGACTTCAAGGTACACCCGATGGCGTCCGCAGGCCTCGGAGTCCCCCTTACCTAGATTATTTTATTTCCTGATCCTTTATTAGACACTGATGTATATGGATATTTAGCATCGCCTCTTAGAGCTTGTGACTTGTATTTCGCTGGGTTTTGAAAATTATATATATATGCTGAGTTGTGGAGATTTTCTTTATATTAGTTGATGAGTTTTGATACTTTAATTATTATTTCAGTTATTTCTGCATGAATGTTAGGCTTACATACTCTTAGAGACTAGGTGCCATCATGACATCCTACGGAGGACAATTGAGGTCGTGACAGTAACTCAGATAATTTTTCATTAGACAAAAATTTAATCTTGTCTTTGAGTTGAAGGACACTTACCTTAATTTCTTCATCAGATTCTCCAATGGCCATTAGTTCATCATCATCATCATCATCTGAGCTTTCATCTGAGCTTTTTCCCCAAGCAACAACCATAGGCTTGGTTGATCCTTTGTTGTTGCCTTTCTTGGGTTAAACATGTTCCTTCTTCCTGTTCCTTCGTTTAGCTCTTTTCTTCTTCCATTCAATTTCCCACAAAGGAAAGTTTGTCATCATGTGATCAGTCTTTTCACACTTATAGCAGCCATCATTGGTTTGCTTCTCCGGAGCTCTTTCCTTGCTATAACTTCCACTTCTTGAAGAACCATTTCCTCTCCCTAGGTACTTCTTGAAGTCTTTGGCGATCATTGTCATTTCATCATCTTCCATATCAGAACCATAAGTGATTCTGAATGTCAAACTCATTTCCTTCTTAGGTACATCGATTTTCATGGTTTGTCTCCTACATTCATAGGCAGTAAGATTTACAATCAATTCATCTAGTGGGAGAATGGCAATATTCTTTGATTCCTGGATGGCACTGATTTTGCTTTCCCAAGTAATTGGCAAGACCCTAGTGAGTATCTTCTCAACTCTTTCTTCTTCAGAGATAATCCTTCCAAGAGATTTTAGTTCATTTGTCAATGTAGTGAACCTTGTGTACATCTCTTGAATGATTTCTCAATCCTTCATAGCAAAGTTCTCACACTGAGAATACAAGAGAGTTCCTCTAGATCTCTTCACTTGAGTTGTTCCTTCATGGGTCACTTGCAGTGTGTCCCAAATTTACTTAGCAGTAGAATAGCCTTGGATTTTGCTGTACTGATCTGGACCATGTCCACAAACAAGCCACTTCTTGGCTTTGGCATTCTTTCCCACTTCTTCAGATCTTCAGCATTGCATTCAGCTCTTGTCTTTGGCAAATCTACTCCTTCAACATTTTTCTTTAAAGTAGCCAGTGGACTAATCAATGACAATGTCCCATAGCTCATAGTCCTCTCTCTATATGTGATCTCTCATTCTTGACTTACACCAAGAGTAGTACTGGCCATTAAAGAGTGGTGGCCCAGCAGTGGATTGCCATTCCCAATTTTTAGGTGGCGCACTCATCTTGATCTTCTCCTAAGGTGTTAGCCTCTTCAAGGATAACCTGCTCTGATACCAATTGATGTTTTGTAATTCAATACCACACAAGAAGGGGCTGATTTGTGTAGTGTCCAATTTTTCGCGTGCATAGATTATAGAAGGACCTGGTTCTTCTATGTGTTCTTTATACTACAGTTACAGAATAATAAATGAAGAAAGTAAAGAACACAAATATTTTCACATGGAAAATACCTGGTTCAAAAGGTGAAAAAACTACGACCTACTACCCAGTACGAATTTTTCCAACACTTCACTAAATCACTGAACCAAAAATAGTGTTTACAAACCTCTTGTAAGCCTAAGAATTACCTCTAACCCTTTGTGGCAACCAGCCTCAGGCTGTTGCGACAATTTTAAGTTAACTCTAACTTGAACAATACACTCAGAGTACCTAGTACAAATGCTTCTAAAGAAATCTGAAAGGTAAAACTCAAAAGCCCTACTACAATAAAATTAGAATAAAAAACAGACACTTGGAACTTGTTCTTCTATCTAGTTCATGTAGCTTCAGGTTCGCACACCTGAATTACACAGGAATTGCTTGCAAAATGCCTTGCTGTTTTGCTTCAACTCTCTTTAACTTCAGCTTTTGTGCATACCTGTGTATACGGTAAAAATCGGTTAGTCCTTTATACGAACTGGTTTAAATGGTAATGCATTGGATCGGAGAAGCGTCTTCATAGTATCAGGTTGAGGTCCAAAATCCGGTCACCAAGCTTCGAGCCCGAGGGATCGATCAATGTCGAGCTCGATATCATTATCGAGCTTGAATCCAAATCGAACTATGATGCAAAGTGAAATTATCGAGCTTATGAGGCAAAGACCGACCAACACTAATCCCGAATCAATACAAGGATCCGAGTCAGAATCGATCTCGAGTCAAGATCGAGAGCTCGAGCCAATATCGAGCTCATAGACAAGAGCCGTTGCAATCCCACTAGAGGAGAGAATCCTGGCAGAAATTATGAAAAAACTGATTTATCATGGGTCTCCCACTATGTATTTTAAATTATATCTAAAGTAGGATCCCTCCACTACAAAGGAGATGTTTATTATTTCTGTAAAGGCCAAGTTTGGCATACATGGTAACTGAGATATCATACACTCCTATATTGAAGAGTTATTCTTTTTAGCTTGATAAATTGATTCATCTTGCTTAATCTATATATCATATTCTTCCCAACTTTGCTTATTTCTCATTCTCTGCAGTCAAACATTCGATATTTCTATTTATTCTTACGATTTGTATCAAGTTACATCACATACCCTTAGAACTACGTACAAATTTAACTCTATCCATTTTTTGGGTAAACAGTTTGGCGCCCACCGTGGGGCTAAGGATAAAATTGGCTATTTGACACGAATATCTAAAATACTGGCCATTTCACGCTTATTTTGAAGCATCTCTGATTTCATATTAGCAACAATGAACTTCCTATCAATGGCCTTGCCTATCGACAACGAAGCTGGCCTTCAAGATGAGAACAATAGCTTGGCGCCCGGTGGCGAAAGGCCGCTCATCAACACCGTTGGAGCCCAAGTCGAAGTACCATTGGATGTTAACTCACATGCGGCCATCGAGGCAGGCCAACATTCTGAACCTGAAAATAGCTACTCGATTTGCAGCTAGAGATACCTATAACATTGAAGAAAACGGAGTCAGCCTGCGTATGATTTTCGAAATATTGCAAGCTCAACAGGTAGTAATAGCTCAGTTGCAGAGTCAAACTCAGATACCGAGCAGGCCAGACTCCAATCCGCCCCAGGAAGTCACTCACAAAATGGAACCAGCTGTGATGAGGTCAAATGAACAAGAATCCGGGAGTAATCCCGAAATTCTTAAGATGTTCGAGAAACTGACAAATCGAATGGAATCAGGAGAAAAGAGGATCGAAGAAAACAACAAAAAGTGGAAACATACAACTCCAGGGTTGATCAGATCCCGGGGGAACCCCTAATATTGAAAGGCTTAGATTCCAAAAAAATTCGTACAGAAGCCTTTCCCCCTGAGCGCGGCCCCTAAACCAATCCCAAAGAAGTTTCGCATGCCCGATATTCCTAAATATAATGGGATGACTGACTCCAACGAACGTGTCATTTCTTACACATGTGACATTAAAGGAAACGATCTAGAAGATGATGAGATCGAATCTGTATTATTGAAAAAATTTGGTGAAACCCTGTCGAAGGGAGCAATGATATGGTATCATAATTTACCGTCTAACTCTATTGATTCTTTTGCTATGCTTGCAGATTGTTTCGTAAAAGCACATGCAGGGGCCATAAAAGTCATGACCCGAAAGTCGGACCTATTCAAGGTAAGACAAAAGGATAACGAGATGCTAAGAGAATTTGTATCTCGATTCCAAATGGAATGAATGGATCTACCACCAGTCACAGATGATTGGGCTGTTCAAGATTTCACTCAAGGTCTGAACGAACGAAGCTCGATGGCTTCACGAAGTCTGAAGCATAACCTAATCGAATACCCAGCTATTACGTGGGTCGATGTGCACAATCACTATCAATCTAAAATAAGGGTCGAAGACGACCAGTTGGGTTCCGAGTCCAGTTTTAAAAGGGATACCGTTCGAGAACCAAGGTCAAGCAAGGATCAATACCAGCCGTACAATGGAGATCGTCGGGGTAGCGAACTTTCATGTAACCCCATACGAGGCGAAAAGAGAAATGATCGAAGCCAAGGGTCTCGGGGACTGATGAACAGAAATGGGTTCGATAGGCACACCGGACCTAAGGAAGCACTATGGTTATCGGAGTATAACTTCAGCATCGATGCATCTGCCATCGTGTCGGCTATTGGACGCATCAAGGACACTAAATGGACTCAACCCATGCAGACCGATCCTGGCCAGAGGAACCCCAATCAAATGTGTGAATATCATGGCACCCATGGACATAGAATGGAAGATTGCAGGCAACTAAGAGAGGAGGTAGCCCGGTTATTCAATAAAGGGCACCTTCGAGAATTTTTAAGCGACAGAGCCAAAAACCATTTCAAAAATAGGGATTTCGGTAAACAAAACGAACAGGAAGAACCACAACACGTCATCCACATGATCATCGGTGGCGTCGATACCCCTCAGGGGCCGTTACTTAAACATACTAAGACATCGGTTATGAAAGAAAAACGATCTCGAACTTGGGATTACGCGCCCATAGGAACCTTGTCCTTTAATGATGAAGATGCAGAAGGAGTCATGCAACCTCACAACGATGCACTGGTAATATCCGTACTTATAAATAAAACTAAATTTAAGCGTGTGTTAATTGATCCAGGTAGCTCGGCCAACATTATTAGATCGAAGGTTGTAGAACATCTCAGTCTACAGGACTATGTCGTACTCGCAACCCTGGTTCTAAACAAATTCAATATGGCATGTGAAACTACCAAAGTTGAGATAATTCTGCCGATAAACATGGCCGGGACTATCAGGGAAACGAAGTTCCACATAATAGACGGCGATATGAGATACAATGCCCTTTTTGGAAGGCCGTGGATCCATAATATGAGAGTTGTACCTTCGACCTTCCAACAGGTTCTTAAATTCTCAACATCGGAGGGAATCAAAACAGTATACGGGGAACAACCGGCCGCAAGGGAAATATTTTCCATCAAAGAAGCAATTCCGATATCCTCGCCTTCATTGACAAAGAGGTCGGGCTCGAAGGAGGAGCGTGATGCCAAATGGCAATCACAGACGTCTGCTTCGAACCAACTAGAAGATCAAAAGATTGATGAAGATAATGAGCAAGGGATCCCAAGATCCTTCGTGGTCCCCGATGATTCCAACGCTACCCAATCAACGGTCGAAGAACAGGAGCAAGTCGTACTAATCAAATATCTACCCGAATGAAAAGTATACATGGGAACGGATTTAACCCCCGAACTCAGGAAAAAGCTTATTCGATTTCTTATTGATAATATAGATTGTTTTTCTTGGTCCCATTTAGACATAACAAGGATCCCACCGGATATAACGACGCATCGGCTAAGCCTGGACCCTAGGTTCAAACCGATGAAGCAAATGGTTAGCCAATGTGGTTGTAGTCCCTAAAAGAGGGAACAAATTTAGAATGTGTGTAGATTACAAGGATTTAAACAAGGCATGCCCCAAAGATTCTTTTCCACTGCCTAACATCGACCGCATGATCGATGCCACGGCCGGCCACGAGATCCTTACTTTTCTCGATGCCTATTCCGGGTACAATCAAATCCAAATGAACCCGGAGGATCGAGAAAAGACTTCGTTTATCACCGAGTATGGAACCTATTGTTATAATGTAATGCCCCTCGGGCTAAAAATTGCAGGAGCTACTTACTAACGTCTAGTAAATAAAATGTTCGAGGAACAGATAGGTAAATCAATGGAAGCTTATATTGATGACATGCTAGTTAAGTCCCTGCGCATAGAGGACCATTTGGCTCATTTGCAGGAAACATTCGAGATTTTAAAGAAATACAACATGAAGCTCAACCCCGAGAAATGTGCTTTCGGGGTCGGATCGGGCAAGTTTTTTGGCTTCATGGTATTGAATCGGTGGATCGAGATCAATCCCGATAAAATCAAGGCCATTAAAGACATCACCGTTGCGGATAGTGTAAAAGCCATATAGAGGCTAACGGTACGAATTGCCGCCTTAGGCCGATTCATTTCAAGGTCATCGGATCGAAGTCACAGATTTTTCTCTCTGCTCAGAAAGAAGAACGATTTCACCTGGACCCCGGAAAGCCAACATGTATTAGAGGAATTGAAACGATATCTATCGAGCCCACCACTGTTGCACACTCCAAAGGCAGACGAGAAACTTTGCTTGTACTTGGCAGTATCAGAAATCGTGGTAAGCGGCGTCCTAGTTCGAGAAGAGTAAGGTATGTAATTTCCCGTTTATTATGTAAGTCGAACCTTAGGGGAAGCAGAAACTAGATATCCACACTTAGAAAAATTGGCACGGGCGCTAATAAGCGCCTCTAGAAAGTTAAGGCCATACTTTCAATGTCACCCCATATGCATATTAACCACTTACCCACTTCGTAATATTTTACACAAGCCCGAACTATCAGGACGATTGGCTAAATGGGCCGTCGAACTCAGTGGGTACGATATCGAATAGCAACCCCGAACGGCCATCAAGTCTCAAATTTTAGCGGACTTCGTGGCCGATTTTACGTCAACCCTCGTACCCTAAGTCAAAAAAGAACTCTTGTTGAAATCCAGTACGTCATCGAGGGTATGGACCCTTTTCACGGACGGGGCTTCGAACCTAAAAGGGTCTGGGCTAGGCATCGTTTTAAAGCCGCCTACGGGTAGTACTATTAGGCAATATATAAAAACTACTAGGTTGACTAACGACGAGGCCAAGTATGAGGCCATGATTGCAAGTCTCGAGTTAGCTAAAAGCTTGGGAGCAGTGGTCGTTGAAGCCAAGTGTGACTCTTTACTGGTGGTAAATCAAGTAAACAAAACCTTGAAGTTCGAGAGGATAGAATGCAAAGGTATTTGGACAAACTACAGGTAACTTTGCACCGTTTCAAAGAATGGACTTTATAGCATATACCTCGAGAACAAACAGTGAGGCTGATGCACTTGAAATTTGGGATCATCGATCGAGGAAGATGAGATCAGCTCGGGGACTGTCATTCAACTCTCGAGGTCTGTGATCGAGGAAGGTCATGCCAAAATAAATTCTACAAGCCTAACCTGGGATTGGAGGAATAAGTGTATTGAATACTTGAAGAACGAAAAACTCCCATCGGACCCTAAAAATTCGAGGGCCCTACGAACCAAAGCTGCTCGATTCACATTGACTGCAGATGAAACATTATACCAAAGGACATTCGATGGACCATTGGCAGTATGTTTAGGTCTAGGAGACACCGACTACATCCTACGTGAGGTTCACGAGGGTACTTGCGGAAATCATTCCGGTGCCGATTCATTAGTCCGAAAAATAATCAGAGCAGGATTTTATTGGACCGATATGGACAAAGATGCAAAGAAGTGTGTTCAAAAATATGACAAATGTCAAAGGTTTGCATTGATGATCCATCAGCCCGGAGAGCAACTTCACTCAGTCCTATCCCCATGGCCATTCATGAAATGAGGAATGGATATCGTCGACCCTCTGCCATCGGCCCCGGGTAAAGCTAAGTTCATTTTATTTATGACTGACTATTTCTTTAAATTGGTTGAAGCATAGGCGTTCGAGAAAGTGAGAGAGAAAGAGGTTATAGACTTCATCTGGGATCATATCGTATGTCGATTTGGGATACCGGCCGAAATAGTATGTGACAATGGGAAATAATTTATCGGCAGCAAAGTGACCAAATTTCTCGAAAACCACAAAATAAAAAGGATATTATCGACACCGTATCACCCTAGTGGGAACGGACAAGCTGAATCAACAAACAAGACTATTATTCAAAAGCTAAAGAAAAGGTTGAACGACACTAACGGAAAATGGAGAGAAATCCTGCACGAAGTTCTTTGGGCATATCGAACAACATCAAAATCCAGTACGGGGGCAAACCCGTTCTCTTTAGTATATTGCTCCGAAGCCTTGATTCCAGTCGAAGTCGAGGAACCCAGTGCCAGGTATCGATATACAACAGAAAAATCAAATTACGAGGCTATGAATACTAACCTCGAATTATTGGATGAAAAACAAGAAACCGCTCTCGTCCGATTGTCCTCCCAAAAGCAGTGGATTGAAATATACTATAATCGAAGAACCAGTCTTCGCCATTTTAAAATCGGGGACTTAGTGCTAAGGAAAATCACCCTAAGCACCTAAAATCCAAACGAAGGAAAACTGGGTCCGAACTGGAAAGGACCGTATCAAGTACTCGAAAACGTCGTTAAAGGATCCTACAAACTCGGTATTATAAACGGCAAACAACTACCGAGCAATTGGAACGTGTCACACCTAAAACGATACTACTGCTAAGGTACGACCCTCTTATGTTCGTTTATATTTCGAAACTAACCCTTACAGGAGTTCAATCAAATAACAAGGATGGATCATTCAACAAGAAGCCTTAGGTCTGAAAGCACGCGTTGCACTCATTTTCCCTTAGACCAGTTTTATCCCAAACGGGTTTTTCGGCAAGGTTTTTAATGAGGCAATCATTGATCGTGCTAACTTAAAACGATTTAACAGTATTCGAGGCCTCTTTATAATCAACCTCGAATACTGGTGGGGCATTACCCTCAAATATATCAAGTTCGATGCAAGAAAGTTACTTCATAACAACAAGGTTCAGATAGGAAAAATTGTAAGAGCCAAATGGTCAAAACGAACCATGCTCATGTAGATTGTCCGATCCCTGGTATAAAAAATAAACACATGTATAACAACATGAAAAGAAACTTCTTTGCCCATATCTCGTGTCGTCCTCTATTTTCATGATCTATTACGCAAACAGGCTCAAGGGCCGATGATTACCCCAGATTCGGGGACTGCAACTCGACCATTAAGCCTACGGGCTACATTAATTCGAGTTCGAATCACTCACTCAGCCTACGAGCTACCTTATTTCGAGTTCGAGCAAACACTCACTCGATCATTAAGCCTACGGACTACATTACTTCGAGTTCGGATCACTCACTCGACTACTAAGCCTACGGGCTACCTTATTTCGAGTTCGAGCAATCCCTCACTGGACTACTAAGCCTACGGGCTACCTTATTTCGAGTTCTAGCAAACACTTACTCGACCATTAAGCCTACGGGATACATTACTTCGAGTTCTAATCACTCACTCAGCCTACAGGCTACCTTATTTTAAGTTCGAGCAAACACTCACTTGACCATTAAGCCTACGAGCTACATTACTTCGAGTTCGAATTACTCACTCAGCCTACAGGCTACCTTATTTTAAGTTCGAGCAAACACTCACTTGACCATTAAGCCTACGAGCTACATTACTTCGAGTTCGAATCACTCACTCGACTACTAAGCCTACGGGCTACCTTATTTTGAGTTCGAGCAAACCCTCACTCGACTACTAAGCCTACGGGCTACCTTATTTCGAGTTTGAGCAAACACTCACTCGACCATTAATCCTACGGGCTACATTACTTCGAGTTCGAATTACTCACTCAGCCTACAGGCTACCGTATTTCGAGTTCGAGCAAACACTCACTCAACCATTAAGTCTACGGGCTACATTACTTCGAGTTCGAATCACTCACTCGACTACTAATCCTATTGGCTACCTTATTTCGAGTTCGAGCAAACACTCACTCGACCATTAAGCCTACGAGCTACATTACTTTGAGTTCGAATTTTGGACTCGACAAATAAGCCTACGGGCTACATCATCTCGAGTTTGAGCAATCACTCACTCGACCATTAAAGCCTACGAGCTACATTACCTCAAGTTCGAATCACTCACTCGACTACTAAGCTTATGGGCTACCATATTTCGAGTTTGAGCAAGCACTCACTCGGTTATAAAGGCTACAAGATCCAAATTCGATCAAATTACCTAAAGCCTTATGAAAACCCTCATAAGGCATGAATAAAACAAAATCTTCTCAAGGCAGAGAATAAAACGGAGGCGAGTCAGGTAAAGAAAAGATCTTTATATATACAAGAATATTTACAATGTCCGAACAGGACGCTGCACAAAAAACCAAAATGAAAACTAAGGGCTAAGTTTCTTGGTTATCTACGGGGGCAGTCTTTTCTCCATTAGGCTCATCCCCGCTCTCGGACCCACTCTTGCTCCCATCATTGCCATCATCATCATCATCATTACCATCATTATTACGGAAGCCAAGGCTTCAGCATCGGCTTCAAGCTCTTTTGCTCTTTTTATCTCTTCGGTGAGATCGAAACCTTGAGCATGGATCTCTTCTAGGGTCTCCCTACGAGATCGGCATTTAGCAAGTTCAACAACCCAATGTGCTCGAGTATTGGCGGTCTCGGCTGCCTCTCTTGCTTGTACCTGAGCAGCTTCAGCATCCGCCCGATAGACGGCCACTAATGCATCCACATAGGACTTTGCTTTTTCGGCATCAGATTTGGCCTTGGGAAGTTCGGAGGCCAGCCGAGCCTCGAGTACCTCAATTTTTCTCGCTTGAACCAAGCTCTTCTCTTTCATGCCTTGAAGTTGGCTTGCAGTTGATGACAATTGGGCCCGAACAGTCTCCTTTTCTATAGCAAGACGATCCATGCCATCTTTCCATCCCATGGTCTCCGCCCTTATTATATCAACTTCCTCACGAAGCTGCCCGATCATCTCGAATTTCTGCTGCAGCTGTGAGATCGAAATATTAGCCTCAAATCCTGAATCAAGCCCATGAGTTCTTAATATTATCATTACCTTCTCGGTATTGATGAGCCTTGGCCAACTCAGCTCGAACGCCTTTGATTTCTTCTTCTCTTTGCCTGGAAAGGAGTCTGAGGGCATTCCTCTCCTTCGTAACCCGTCAGAGGTCGGCCTCAAACCGATGCAGTTCAGCTCGAGACCGAGAACATGCTTCTCGATGAACCACCGCGGCCTGGGAAGAAAGAAGAAAGGAAGTGAGAAAAGAATAGCAAACATAAAAGTAATATCAACGAAGAGAGTTAAATCTTACCCGATTCAGAGCTTGCTTCACTTCACAGAGAAGGCCCGACACATCACTTGGGCCAGCAACGTCCTCGACCCCAGTAAGCAAATCACAGAAGGGGTCCTCCCCTTTATGAGACCGGCTCATCTCGAGCGCCCCCAAAGCTTGGGCTTCTCGAATCGCCCCTTCGGAAAAGGCAGGGAGAGAGGGCAAGTCTCTGATTAGTATTGCCCCAAGCGACTAGCTTGGGGAATTCTCCTCAGCTCGTAGAGCTTCAGGACCGGCCCCTTCCGATATACCCACCATTTGTTGACTTCGGTGGGAAGCATCCTCGATCCCTAATGATTTGGGGACTCAACCCGAACCTTCCTCCGATACCTCCTCAGTCTGAGGCGGAGCTCTATAAATCACCATCGATTCAGCTGCCTTTGGGGCATCAATGGTTTTCTTCATTCGGGCCACCAGCACGAACCCATCATTTTCTTCTTCTTTTTCTTATTCGTCATCATCCCTTAGACGCAGAACTGATTCTACGGTCAAAGGAATGGTATTCTTCCTCGGCTTACGAGCCATCCTCGTCTTCGGTTTTGGATTTTCGGAGGCGAAGGCCCTCTTATTATCCTTCACCAGCTTTGGATCAGAAGCCGAAGCCTCTTCCTCGACAGATAAGGGCCTCGAAATCGCATTTTTGCCCACACCTACATACAGGAAAATTGATTCAAGTATATGGAAAACATCCCGTTCGAACTACCAAAGATACGAGAAAGAGGTTCATCATGATTTTTGGCCTCCCATCGGCCCTTTGACAAATCACGCCACAAGCGCTAGGCGTATGTGGAGGTCAAAGCTAAATCCCGTACATAGTTCTTGAGATCGGGGACTGTACCGGGCATCTAAGAAACCGTCGCATCACAAAAAGGGGGATATCGGTGAGAAAAGGAACGAATGGGCAAAATAGTACGAGATAACAACAGAATTACACTTACGCTTCATGTTCCACTCCTTGGAAAAAGGCATCTTTTCATTTGGAATCAGGTCCGAAATCTTTACTCGAACGAACCTGCCCATCCAGCCTCGATCCCTATCCTCGTTTATACTCGAGAACATAACCTTGGTAGCCTAACGCTGAAGTTTTGTTAACCCACCTCGAAAGAGGCGAGGACAGTACAATCGGATGAGATGGTCGAGGGTGAAAGGCATCCCCTCGATTTTATTCACGAAGTTACGGATCAAAATAACGATCTGCCAAAAAGAAGGATGGATCTCGCCTAGGGTTATATGGTATTGACGGCATAAATCAATAATAACAGGGTCGAGGGGACCTAACGTGAAAGGGTAAGTATACACACTTAAAAACCCTTTCACGTAAGTGGTGATATCTTCTTCAGAAGACGGGATTACTATTTCTTTGTTCTCCCAATTGCAATCTTTCTTTAGCTGTTCGAGGTGCCTCTCGGTTATCGAACACATATACCTCGATAAAGGCTCACATCAACCAGGAACCGACGAGCCTTTGTCGACCTTAAAATCAGACGTAAGAACACACGCCCCAAGAACGCATTCCTCACGCCATGGCTCCACCGGTGTTTTTTCGGCGGTAGTGTCACGACCCAAAACCCATTAAAGGTCGTGATGACGCCTAACACCGTTGTCAGGCAAGCCAACCTTGATTAATTAATTTAATTACCCATTTTAGTATTTTTTAAATCAAAATTTATTCAATTAAATAGTAAAGATAGAACTCATAGAGTAAGTCATAAATAATTTAGCAACTAAATTACTAAACAACCCATAACCACTCCCAAAACCCGGTGTCACAAGTGCATGAGCATTTGCTAGGAATATAAAATAAAATACAGCAACTGTTTGGAATACAAACTAGACAGGAAAAAAATATAAATAACTCTGAAGGAGACTCTACTGGTTGCGGATCGTAATATGGAATAAAGCTCACCTAAGTCTCCGCATTATTAACCACACCTTTGCGCCCACAAGGCAGCTAGACATATATGTACCTGCACAATAAAATGTGTAGCAAGTACAGTATGGGTACGAAAATAATGTATACCCAGTAAGTATCAAGCCTAATCTCGAAGAGGTAGAGACGAGATGGTCGACTTTGACACTCACTAAGGGTCAATAATAATAATTAACATAAAAATAGAAATATTTTTATGAACATGATTCACAGAGTTAACAATAATTTTATTGAACCAGCAGAAATAATTAAATTCCTTCAATTCCAATAAATTTCTAATTTATTTAATTAGCCTCGTTTACAATAATAACCATAATTTCCTTAACAAGCAGAGATAATTAATTCTTTCAATTCCAATAATTTCAAATTTACCAATTAAATTCCTTTGGATACAACAATTCTCAATCTATTAATTAAATTCACAAGCTGCAATTAAAATAGCAAAGTATCGTATAATTATTATTATTATCAGGCACGATTTCTGTCGAGGTCGTACGGTCCGATCCAGAGTATCGTGTACATTGCTGAGGGACGTGCGGCACGATCCATAGATGCATCTATCCTGCCGAGGCGTTCGGCCCGCTCCACAAGAAAGGAGGACATTTTCTTATATACCTCCGAAAGGAGAGTATATTCATTATAAGATAAATTCGGGAGGATGAACAATTCCTTTTAACAATTAATTAATTTAAACAGAAAATTGAACATATGAGATTTCCATCTTTTAATATATATATATATATATATATATATATCAAATACTATTAATTAAATAAAGAATATAATTTGCACAAGTAATTCATGCTTTGTGTCCTAAACTACCCGGAGTTTAGCATTAATAGTAGTTACATACGGACTCTCGTCACCTCGTGCGTAAGCCCCCACAATTAACGACAATTATTAATTAATTACCTATGGGGTAATTTCTCCCTCACAAGATTAGACAAGAGACTTACCTATCTCCGAAGTTCCATAGCCGGCTCCCAAGCCTTTCAAATAACTCAACTGATGCCCAACGCTCCAAAACTCGCTTTCACTTTATTAACATTCACAAGCTTTTAATCCTGCTCTGACATCGTAACATTGAGTAAAATGCTCATACGTCACCAACAAATTGATATCTATAATTACAATCCCAATTACATTCAAAATATGACTCAAAAATATTTATCAATATCCATTTATGGCTCATAAGTTGGCTACAAGCCTCCAGCTCATTCAACTCAACTCCACTCTTATCATTTAATACCCATTTGAAGTCATCAATGATACTACATTAATTCTCCAACACCACCAAACTACTATTCATCGTCTTCCTTAACAACATTTTCAAAACATTCAATTTGGTGATTACTTAGTTGAACACTTCCAACTAAGCTAGAAAATAATTTCATAGGTTCATTGCATCCTTTAATTTTATTTCTAAGAACACTATTTATCTTTCTCTCATTTTCTCAAGAACACTATTCATGCCATGAACTAGGGTTTATGAAATCAATTATCCAACCATAACAACTTAAAACAAATATTAGAATTACTCTCACCGACTCATAAGAAATGAGCTTGAAGCATTAGTATTACCTTCTTGAAGATTTTCCTTAAAATTCCAATGTTTGAAAAATTTGGTGTACTTGAACAACTTGAAAATTTTTTAGAGATTTCAAAGAATGAAGGATGTTAATATTAGTGTTAATAGGATGTTATTAACTTAAAATATCCAAAACAAAACTCACCTTGTATTCTTAAGTAGTCCCCAAGGTCGAATCCACCATGAAAGAACCAATCCCTAGCTCAAGAAAATCCCCAAAAATGGCTGCTGCCTGTGACTGCCTTATATAGGCACAGGTGCTTCAGTGAGTTGTACCTTGCGCTGTGCAGGTTGTACCTCGTATTACAAGTTTTCCCCTGCTAGACACCTTTTACTAAAACATCCATAACTCCTTGTATAAATATCCAAATGACGAACGATGTAAAGCTNTCTATCCTGCCGAGGCGTTCGGCCCGCTCCACAAGAAAGGAGGACATTTTCTTATATACCTCCGAAAGGAGAGTATATTTATTATA
>AWOL01S0037345.1:97788-118087 GCA_000715115.1 Nicotiana otophora | reverse complement strand
AAATCCCCAAAAATGGCTGCTGCCCGTGTCTGCCTTATATAGGCACATGTGCTTCAGCGAGTTGTACCTTGCGCTGTGCAGGTTGTATCTCGTATTACAAGTTTTTCCCTGCTGGACACCCTTTACTAAAATGTCCATAACTCCTTGTAGAAATATCCAAATGACGAATGATTTAAAGCGTTAGAAACTAGACTCGAAGATCTTTCATTTGATAGGTTATCCACCATACAACTCTTTATATATATATATAGGCATGCTCGTCCAAAGTTAGGTTTTATGTGTACTCATTTGGAACTTAAGTCTATCATGTAATTTCCAACTTGACTTAGACTTAGGTCTCTCCTTAGTCCCCATATCACTTATAATTATGACTCGTACACTTATTAATATACGAACCTGCTGGAACCTTCAAATCCTGATTCCGAGATTGTTTACTCAAAAATCCAACCTTAGTCAATTCTTCCAACTTAAAGCTTTCGAAATGAGAAATTTCTTTCCAATTCAACTCCAAACTTCCCGAAATTAAATTCCGACCACGCGTACAAGTCATAATACCTGAAGTGAAACTGTTCAGGGCCTCAAACCGCCGAACGACATGCTAGGGCTCAAAACGACCGGTCGGGTCGTTACAGGCAGGTTGTGAAGAAGAAACTTTTTTATTTCTGAGGAATGAGTTTTGATGTTTTCGCCATTTTTTTGGATTTAAAGATCGAGAATAGAAGGAGGTAACAAAGATTTGGTGTTTTCGAAGAAAGGTTTTGCAGAGAAGAATCACAAATTTGCGAGTGAATTCAGAAAGTGTGAGAAAGAAATTAGAAAATTTAGAGTTTGAAGATGTAAAAGTGATTAAAAGTGAAAAGAGGGGTTATTTGTAGGTATAGCAATGGCAGTTCAATTTCGATAATGGCCGACCACCGTCTGACACGCATTAAATACCTTGAAAAACTAAACCGACGGGACAACTATCACGTGCGTCATGATCGAGTCCAATGTAAACGTCAGCTTATATCTGATCGAGCCGTTGGGAAATCATGTCGTTTCTCGCTACATCATTCCCGAGAAACGAGGGGACTATTTGTATACGGTAAAAATCGGTTAGTCCTTTGTACGAACTAGTTTAAATGGTAATGCATTGGACCGGAGAAGCGTCTTCATAGTATCAGGTTGAGGTCCGAAGTCAGGTCACCAAGCTTCGAGCCCGAGGGACCGATCAATGTCGAGCTCGATATCATTATCGAGCTCGAATCCAAATCAAACTATGATGCAAAGTGAAGTTATCGAGCTTATGAGGCAAAAACCGACCAACACTGATCCCGAATCAATACAAGGATCCGAGTCAGAATCGAGCTCGAGTCAAGATTGAGAGCTCGAATCAATATCGAGCTCATAGACAAGAGCCGTTGCAATGCTTTAGATAGATAACAAATATTTTTTTTTATGTATATATATTATGTGTTGACTTTACTTGATATTTTTGTATATTTATTTCTTTAAATTTTGATACACCTTGATAAAACTTTTTGTCTTCGCTACTGGCCATAACCACATTACAAAAGAAATGCTTGCGGGAGAGAGAAGAAATATTTAAATTTGGAAAAACTAATTATTTGGGTGTTGAAGTGTGAAGAATTTCAGTGATAAATTTTGAATCTTGTGATGACTGCTCTTGTGGCCGCTCTGGTGATAGCTCCAATGATGAGCTCCGATTCGAAATTGCTGGAATGTTTTTCTTTTTATTGGTTGCTGTGAAATATTTCGGAGAAAGTTTCGAAAAGAATAATAGAAGAGGAATTGACCTTACTGATGTAAAGGTCCAAATATGTCCTAGTATTATACGAAATTGAGCACATTTGCTCCTCGTTAATACTTTAGCTCAAATATATCCTTACCGTCACATAGTTGGTCCATATATTTCCTTAGAGTTACACGACTGGCCCATATATGCTCTTTTCGAAACGGAATTCACCCAAACTAATTAGCTCTTTCGTTAATTGTATTAAAATGTATTACAAACACTATTTCCTTTTTATTATTACTTTTTTTCTTTATCTTTCTCTTTTCTTTCTTCTTTTTTCTTTTCTTCTTTTTTTTTCCCTTTTTCTTTCTCCCTTATCCGTTTCCTCCATTACTGATGTCTTCTTTATTTTCGTCACCAATTTCACTTAACAAAACTCATGAATTCCAATTACTAAGAAAATTCTCCTATAAGGTAATCAAGTTCCAATTTCATTGGCCCTTTAAATAAATGAAATTAAATTGTTCCAAAAATTATGGTTTAAACTTTAAAATAATAAAAACATCTCAACTTTTAACAATACTCAAAAGACCAAAATATTTAAATTATTTTCAGAAAGATAATTTAATGATTAAAAGCCTAGAGTTCAAGTTGTAGTGTTATAAATTTGAGTTGTTAGTATTTTTTTATCTTTTTTCTGCGGGATATTTTCTAATTTTGTTTATTAACTATGTAAATTAGGGGTTTACATGGAACGGGTTGGTTCATTTTTTATCAAAATCAAACCAAACCAATTATATCAGTTTGGATTGTTCGGTTTTGTTGGATTTTTAGGGTTTTTTGTTACATAAATATTATTTCAATCTTACTTTGTTAAAGTTTTTAGAACTAAATATATGTTCAGTAAAAATTAAAAAATCGACAAACATATGATCTATAAAAATATTCTTATGGGAGAATTTTCTTAGTAATTGGAATTCATGAGTTTTGTCAAGTGAAATTGGTGGCGAAAATGGAGAAGACATCAGTAATGGAGGAAATCGGATAAGGGAGAAAGAAAAAAAAGAAGAAAAGAAAAAGGTAAAGAAAAAAGTACTAATAAAAAGAAAATAGTGTTTGTAATACACTTTAATACAATTAACGAAAGAGCTAATTAGTTTGAGTGGATTCCGTTTCGAAAAGAGCATATATGTGCCAACTATGTAACTCTAAGGGCATATATGGACCAACTATGTGACGGTAAAGGTATATTTGAGCTAAAGTATTAACAAAGGGCAAACGTGCTCAATTTCGTATAGTACAAGGGCATATTTGGACCTTTTCCGTTTATTTTTTTATTTTTACTAATTTTTAATTTTTTTTCTATTGATGTTTGAGACCTTTTTTTAGCTTATTTAAGTGTTGAAATTGAAGAGTGGGTATATGTTTGTGGTGGCTGGTGGTTTATTTGAGCGGAGAAGAGTGGAGTTTACGACTATGAAATGGTGGATGTAAGGTGGTTCATGGTGGTTATCTTTTCAAGCAGTGGTGTATGAGGGGTTAAATGTTTTTTTCTGGTATAAATTGTGTGGAAGAAGAGAGAATTATTTGAAAAACTTTTTGATAAATTGGATAAAAAAGAAAGTAGGGCTCATAAATTACACCTGTCACAAAATAAAAGGTAAAGCATATGACATGTCATACAGGTCATTACGATTGAACTTCTTACTTTCCTATACTACATATGATACTTTATTACCCCCTAATCAAGTTATAACTTAACTATATGAGCATATACAATTTATCAATTATATACAAATTAGTATTAGTGAGTATCTCTTTATATTAGGAATTGAATAAGGAATCGGTTAATTTTTATCCCTGTTCTATCCCCCCATCTCTGTCTCTTTTTCTCTCTCTCCGTCTGTCTCTCCTCCTCTGTTCTTTCCCTAATTTTTCTTCCTTCTTTTTTTATGCTTTTTATCCTCTTTTAGTTTTTTAGGGAATTTATTAATGAATTGAATTTCAATTGTTTTAATATAGAGTTTTAACTTAGCAATTTTCTTCCATATTGCACAATTGGTACTCGAATTGAAATTATCAATCAATAAATTTTGAAAGTGCTTGACTCTCTGCCATTGACAACCATTAAAAAGTTTCGAAGCTTTGAATTCGAATTTGGGTTTACTATTATTTGTTTGGATTGGGTGTTGTTGCAAATAATTAGGAATATTCTATGGAGCTTATATCTCAAATTTGAGGGTGTTTAGTGAAGATTAGACTTGATTTTGGTTGAATTTCGGATTGAAACTCGAAGAAGAAGAAGAAGAAGAAGAAGAAGAAGAAGAAGAAGAAGAATTATATTATATTAAATTATATTCTGTTGTAGCTATATATTTTTCTTTATTTGAATGTTGTATGAAAGTTGAAAAATAATAGTATAATGTATGAATCGTTGTATGAAATTTGTATTTAAGTTATCAATACTATCTTTTTACATAAAGTTGATATGTATCAAAATTGTATTAAGAGATGAAGTTCTGATTGGAATTTTAGAGAGAAAGAATAACACACTGCATACAAAATATACATACAAATCAGATACAAAATACACAAAAGAAATATTGCATAAGATTTGTATGAAAATTGTATTTAACTTATATGATATTGTAGATGTTGTTAAGTTTTTTTAAAACGGATAAGGGTCAGATTTGCCCCTCTACTATTATAAATAGGCATTATTTACCCTCCGTTTAATTTTTCTATCAAAAATATCCTTACAGTTATACATTAGGTTCATATTTACCCCTTAAACGTTAAAAATGGTTACATTTGCCATTCGTTATACTTTAGGATCATATTTACCCCTCTACTCTTCAAAAAGGGTTACATTTGCCCTTCGTTATACTTTCTTGACATATTTATCCTTACAATTATACCCTACATTTATCCTTATCCGGTAGATCTCCATGTCCCACATTTGTTTTCCTACATGGAGCCTATGTGGATTTCTTTTTCTTTCAATTTAAATATGGTCACCTATTTAAGATAATTAACCCGCCTACCCAATTTAAATAAGAAACACTAACTAGAATAAATGGAAATCATAATTTCCAACCCCTCCCCCCTCTCCCCCCAACACCCACTCGTCCATCTCTCTTCTCTGGGTCTGCTCCATATTTTTCGGAGAGCGAGAAAATTTTGGACAGTGAGTGAATGAAACTATAGTGTTATCTCTAATTTATTTATTTAATTATTTCACCTTTGTCTATGTTAATTTGTTTCCCTTTAATACTTAGGAGTTAGGAGACATGAATCACTTAATGATGTTTTGAAGTATTTGTAGAGATACAACTCTGTAAAGTCTAAACTGGGTGAATTGACCATGATTGATTCGCGAAAAGCAATTTCCTGATACGACATTTATGAAGATTGTGTGAAATACAATAGTTATAGCATCGGTAACATATTGGCAAACAATAACTTTGAACTCAAAATCACTAATCTAATACAACTCACAATTGTTGCAGCAACCAAAGTAAATAACAAGAAGTTGCACAATAATGGAGTTAATGAAGTCTTATTTAAATTGGGCGGGTGGGTTAAATTATCTTAAATATGTGACCATATTTAAATTGGAAGAAAAAGAAATTCACATAAGAGCCATGTAGGAAAATAAAGGTGGAACATGGCGATCTACCGGATGAAGGTAAATGTAGGGTATAATTGTAAGGATAAATATGTCAAGAAAGTATAACGAAAGGCAAATGTAACACTTTTTGAAGAGTAGAGGGGTAAATATGATCTTAAAATATAACAAAGGGCAAATGTAACCCATTTTAACGTGTAAGGGTAAATATGAACCCAATGTATAACTGTAGGGATATTTTGATAGAAAACGTAATCCGTTTTTAAAAAAGGTATGAATGGGAAATGTAAGATGCACCTTTTGGGTGGCACCTCTCCCTCTCACCCTTTCATTGCTTGTAAATTTAGAGGTTTGGCTTCATTTTTATATATGGAGAATCTGAAAACTTCTCCCATCATTTATACATTGTTATATTATTTTTTAAATAAATATAATTGTCAAGTTGATTTGCTCCGTTTGTTGAATTCGCTGAAATTTTGTGATTTATAGTGCCGCTATCACAAAATAGTTATTACGTTATATCCTGAGAGAAATTAATCCGAAAACCTTGGGCAACAGTGAGTAGATTAAATTCTTTAAGGACACACAAACAACCTGTGGGCTCACTACAAAAAATACAGGCTACAACCACATTTAATTAACGACATTTATAACAAATGTCATTAAACCGTTACTTTTCCGACATTTAGAGCAATATGTGGTTAAATGAACGTCATATAGCATAAGAAGTCATTAAATATATGACATTTGATTCAAATGATGTATTTTTCACCATGTTTATCGACATTGCTACATTTTGATTCAAATGATGTATTTACCACCATGTTTATCGACATTTCCAGCAATCTATGTGAAATTTTCTATATTTACGCAGTTAAAATTCAAATCGCTCATTCTTTCTTTTTATTTTCCCTCTTTCCAGCCCCTTTTCAGAATCCTTCTCCTTTGAAACCCTAAATTCTTCGAGACAACACAACATCCATCATTCTCTGTTCATCTTCCTCGAAAGGGACCATTCTATTTCTATCATATTTTACATATTCATAGGTGATGTCAACCTCCACCTCCGTTCTCTTCTCTCGCCTCTTCAGGAGACCTTTCCAAACCTCTGTGAACAAATCTCCTTTCAAATCGAACTGAAATCGAATATGCAGTCAATGTTTTCTTCACCTTCGAGAGAAGCCAGAGTTCAAGTCAATGTAATCAGTATGAGGCTTTTTATTGAGACTTTGATGAATCTTCAATTAATCTCTTCTTTTAATTTGAAATTGTGGGTTGTCATATTAAAAGATGGGTTTGTGATTCATTCACTCTGGATATGAATTAAATCCTATTTCATATACGTGTGCCACATTCCGATATACAAGATATTGCCGCATGTCAGTGTATTACCTTTCTATAATTGAATTAGAGCACCTAATTTTATTGTGCATTTTAATTGATAAGAAATTTACCTTTTGAATTGTATAGTAGTATATTGCATGCCAACTGTTTGAGGGAATGCTTTAGAGTTCTGGCTAAATTATTAAATGGATTTTGTTAAAGGAATCAATTGGATGTTCATGTGTGTATGTAATAGTATTTGTTTATTATCCAGGTTTATTTAGAGGCCAACACATTGATTGAACTACGTAGAGTCCACTTGAGGCTATGTAGCTGCCAAGTTTCATTTTATCTTCCGGATTGGTTAGTTCTTTTAATTTATCCCATCAGGTTGTTGGGTTATTCCTTTGTAATTGTTATGTATATTGTTTCAGCTTTAATCATGTATTTTGCTCTACACCCTTCTGTGTGGTAATCAACACTCATATATATATTTGTTACTCTGATGTATACTTGCATTACCTTTGTTGGTTTATCATGTGTCACAATATATACTAGTAAACAAATAGTTTGGTGCATTATCTTGTTTAAAATTATGTAGCAAAGGCAATAAGGCCATTGTGCCTCTATTAATACTTTTCTTACTTTTTAATATAGTTCTTTTTTGTTCGTTCCCTAACTAGTTTAGAATAACTCTTTTCTTTTCGATTTCAGTGATGGAGACAACACTTCTGAAGGATGTGAGCTACTACAGTGTGAGGGAGTCACTACTAGAAATTCGGCAAAAACCGACCGCGCTCGACCGGCCGATTTTGGTCGGTCAAAAAAAGTCCGAAAAATCGATCGAAGTCGGTTGGTTTTTCAAAATATTTTATTTTTAATTTTTTTTTATGAAACCGACCAACTTTATTTTTAATTTTCTTTGGCGCAAAAATGCGGGAAACTATTTTTGCGTCCCGCAATTTTTTTTTCTTCAAGAAACTAACCAACTTTGGTCTGTTTTTCATTTAAAATAAATTAAAATTAATATTAAAAAAACCAACCGAAATCGGTCGGTTAATTCGGCCGGTCATTTTAAAAAATCGACCGAATTCGGTCAGTAATTTTATTTTTTAATAAAACCGACCGACATCGGTCTGTTATTTTCGTGCAAAAATGCAATTAAAGAGTATAAATAAAATAAAAGATATTCTTAAAACAAAATACACCAATGGTCTAGTGGTAGAATATTATCCTGGCACAGTACATGTTCGATTACTAGATGGTATATTTTTTAATTACATAATTAAAATACCAACCGACTTTGATCGGTTTATTCGGCAATTCTTTTTTTTTTTGGAATTTAATTGACACTAGAGAACTTTTCTTACATAACGTTAATGGTTTTAGAAAACAAAATTTAAAACGCTTTTAAAAGGAGAGTGTTGTGTTGAACATGATGTATTAGCTAAGTTGCTCTCTATTTCACAATTCTGTTTCACCAACTCTTTAATCTGCTAATTCCCCTGCTTTCTATTCCTAGAATGTTCAAACAAATGAAATTCTCAACTGCCTCTTTTTTCAATTTATCAATTCCATCTTTAATATTATTTTTAGAAGAATGAAAAGTATGACATATTATAAAAAAAAATAAGGCAGCCAAGTGCACAAAACAACGCCCCAATGCAAGGGCCGCGCTCACTTCAAGTATGACATTATACCACCAAAACAAATTAAGGCTACAATAGCAACTTATCTAACCATCCATGATATAAAAAGAGTTGAGAAGAAACCTTCACTTCTAATTAGTGAACACAATTTTAAGGCTACAAGTAATGCTATACTAAAAAAAAATACATAAGCAAAGGGATATTATTACAGATTGCTCGAAGCCATCCTCTTCCTCCTCATCCTTCAAGATGCCTAGGATGACAGAAAAACGAAAAAGAAGAAACCCACCTGCCCAATGGACTACACCACCCCCATCCTGGGGTTGGTTATATACTGATACCAAAGCTTCTGCATCAAACAACACGGATACGAAAGCTTCAAATTGTGTAGGCTATTTTGGAGATAATAATAAAGAGAAAAGTTACAATTATGTATACACTGTGCTTGAGTGTTTTTTTTAATTCATTTAAATTATCTGTGGTGTATGATACTTGAAAGTTTTGACATGAATGTGAATATTTGCAGTAATGCAAAGAGCAAATAAATATATTTGTTGTAAAGCGGCATTTATAATAAATGTCTTTGTTTTTAGTTTTAACCGTACGTTTATATTTTTTTAATTTACAAATTTTGCCGACATTTTTTTTTATGTCACAAACTACATGGTTATGAACTCAAATGGTCGACATTTGATAAAAAGTCAAGTAGATAAATGTCACTAAGCATTTACCGACATTTACTTAAATGTCAGAAAATTTTCGCGTCGGTAATTAATTATGTGACATTTATGTGACCTAATATGACATTTATTTAATGTCGCTGTAGCGAATATTTCTTGTAGTGGTTTGGAATTATTTATATTTTGTTTATTGAACTAACCTTTGTTTGCTTTTCTGCTTTTCTGATTTCGAACCCAGTTTACCAATAAACTTAAGGAATTTAATATTATTTTATGTGTTCATCTTAACCTCTGTTTGTCGGACACTAAACGAGAAAGAGAATTGTTTTGTTGGTTGTTAGACAGAAATCTTGTTACGATGCACGCAAGATGAAGATGGTGTGCATGGTTTTAGTTCAATATGCGGAGTGCATATTCTGTCGCAATATGCTTTGAAGATTGAAAAACAAAAGTTTCTGGTATCGATTACATTCCACTGATCTTGAACACAAACCTAATCAGTTTCAAAGTTGGTTTACAATTATCAGTTTCAAGAACTGCGGGCATGGGCCATGGAGACATGTCCACTTTTGGCAAAAGAAAATAAAATTATTGATGCAAGGCATGAATTAAGGAAGAAGAAGATTGGGTTTAAAATCTGTCTGCACCAGAAAACTATTTGCTTCTCCCGCTTGCACCTTACGAACATGGCCTTGCGAATGAAATAATCTGCCATGAATTTTAATTGGTTTCTGGTAGTGGCAATTGGCAATTGGCATTCCACTAATTTCATTCCTGAGAGCGAAAAGATACAACAGCTTTGAATCCAATGTCAAGTTTTGCGGACATACACGTGCAGAAAATGCTATTATATGTTGAAATATCTCATCATTGGCTTAGAAAAAATGATTGGTTATCAATTGTGGTGGCCTGTTTCGTTTTTGTCTGACAATTTAATTTGTTAGAGTTTGTAACATTTTAAAAAAAAAAAAAAATTGCAGATGCGCTAATACGAAAGGAAACGATGGTTGGTGTTTTTCCTATTGAAAGTGTGTTTGTGTGTTCAGATTTTCACTTGAATACAAAGTCATGGAGAAATTGAGCACATGAAGTAAACAAAATATTCTTTGGTTCTCTAATCTTCTCGCCAGACCAGTGTGTCATTAATGGTCAAAGTCATGGTTTAGAAATTCATCGTTGATCAGTTTCGTGGTAAAGACAGCACCATCATTGGAATTATAATTAAGTTCGAGAACAAAACCAGTTCTATTTTTTCCCACTCAACTTATAATGCTTTACCATTAATTTTCCATCCTTTGTGATTTCTACAAATATTAGGATAGATGTTATTATGTGATTATCTCATATTACAATCCTAAAATATATGCACGATTAGGAATAACATGTGTTTACGGTTAATTTTTTGTTATTTCTTTGACCAATTGAAAAAACTATTAGTAGCATTTGGTAGCATGCATAATTTCTTGAAGGAAGTAAGACATGAATTTGGCTTACACTAATACTTGTTACACTAATACTTGAAAGTATTCTTGAGATAATGAGTATAATATGTACGAATGTACATATACTTGTTTGATTAGTAAGAGATCAAACTGTTTAAGTGTTATAATGGTTTAGTTGGAAAGTCATTTAAAAAGAAATCCTCGTGATTTTCTACTCCCAGTATGGAGAATAAAATTTTCATGATTTTTTACTCCTTCGAGATTAAAATCTGTGTTATTTTCTACTCATTTATTGAGATTAAAGTCTTTGTGACGTTCTATTCATTTGTTAGAGATTAAAATCTTAGTGATTTTCTACTTCAATTTATTATTCGGTTTGAAAATTTTAAAAAAAGCTTCATCGTTTATCAAATTTGATTGTGTCACATATTACTCGGTTTGAATATTAAAAACTCCACTGTTTGTTAGATCTTGTTGTCTCAAATATTACTCGGTTTGAAGATTAAAAACTTTACTGTTTATTAATTCTAAATGTGTCAGATTGGTTTGAAGATTAAAAACTTCACCATTTATTAATTCTGATTTTGCCATGACACAAACAACAGTTCTTGTGGTTGGCTTTACAACGTAATAGGGGCGTCAAATATGAATCTCCTTTTGAAGAAATATGTTTGAAATATGAAATTATTCACCAAACGATCGTCCCTTAGTCACCGCAATCTAATGTAATTGCGAAAAGAAAGAATAGCACGTCAAAGGAGATGATGAATGCCTAGTTGATAAGTTATGGTTTACCCAAAACTTGTGGGGGGAAGTTATGCTTACAGCTAACCGAATATTCAATCGAGTTCCCAATCTATTCCGTATGAAAAAAATGAAAAGGAAGGAAGCCCAACTTAAATATTTTAAAGTATGGGGGTGCTTAACTAAAGTGCAAGTTCCGAAACCCAAAAGGGTAAAGATCGGACCAGAAATTATTGATTGCGTTTTCATAGGATACACAACAAATAGTAAGTCATATCATTTTCTGGTTCATAAATCAGAAAATTCCGACATCCATATTAATACGGTAATCGAATTAGATAATGCTAAATTCTTTGAGAATGTTTATCCGTATAAAAAATAATGTGAGTCGTCTAGTGAAATATCTAAGTGACCTCGGGAAGAAGCAAAAGAAAGTACACCTAATGAGGTGAATCCAAGACATAGTAAACGTCAAAGGACAACTACTTCTATTGGATCAGATTTTCTGACATTCTTGTTGGAAAATGAGCGGCAAACTTTGAAAGAAATTATGTCTTCCTCGGAAAGAGCAGTCAATAGTGAGATAGAATCCATATTAAATAACCATACTTCGGAGTTAGTTGATCTTACTCTAGGGAACGAACCATTGGGTTCCAAATGAATTTTCACGAGGAAAATAAAAGATGGTGACATTATTGACATGTATAAGGCAAGACTTATTGTCAAAGGATATAGACAACGAGAAGGCCTTGGCTATTTTAACACATACTCATCAGTTATGAGTATTACATACATACGGATGTAAGAAGCATTGGCTACAGTGTATGGTTTTGAAATCCATTAAATGGATGTGATGGAAACCTTCTTAAATTGAGATTTAGAGGAAGAAATTTATATGGAACAACCTGAAGGGTTCGTGGTTCCTGAAAAAAAATAAAAAGGCGTGCCAACTTGTTAAGTCACTTTACAGACTAAAACAAGCACCCAAACAATGACATGCGAGATTTGACTAAATAATATTGTCAAATGGTTTCAAAATTAATGAGTGTAAACAAATGTGTTTACGTTAAGAATACTTCTATAACGACCCGATCGATCATTTTGAGCTCTAGCACGTCGTTCAACGGTTTGAGGTATTGAGCAGCTTCACTTTATGTATTATGACTTGTACGTGTGGTCGGAATTGAATTTCAGGAAGTTCGAAGTTGATTTAGAAGGAAGATTCTATATACGGAAGCTTTAAGTTGAAAGAGTTGACTAAGGTTTGAATTTTTAGTAAACGACCTTGGAATTGAGATTTGAAGGTTCCAATAGGTTCGTATGATGATATCGGACTTGGACGTATGTTCGGGTTGAGTATAGGATGGTCCGGAAGTATTTCAGCGCTTATTGTGGAAAATGGGCATTTTATCGATGTTCGTTTGGGGTTCTGAGCCTCGGAATAGGTTCGTATCGTGATTTGTCACTTGCACGTAAAGTTTGGCATCATTCTAGAATTTTAAGTATAATTCAGACGCGTTTGGCGAAGTTTGTTTGAGGCTTTAACTAAGTCCCTATCGTATTTTGGGATGTGTTGGTATGTTTGGATGGGGTCCCGGGGGACTCGGGTGCAAATCAGATTGAAAATAGATCGAGTTTGGACTTGGAAGAATTGATGAGGCAGTGGGATCTAGTGCAATCGCTCCTGCGCGGAAAGGGCCGCAGGTGCGAGCTCGCAGAAGAAGCCAACGGGGTCGCAGAAGCGGAGGGGAGTGGGGTTGGCTGGATTCGCAGGTGCGAGGAATCCACCGCACTTGCGAGCTCGCAGGTGCGGGTTGTTGGTCGCAGGAGCGAAAAAGGGGAAGGGAGGTATTTACGTAGAAACGGAGGAACGGGCGCAATTGCGAAAGCTTGCTCGCAGATACGGAGGAGGGGAGGCTTTAAGGGAACCACATAAGTGGAATTTTGGCTGCACCTGCGGGACCGCAAATGCGGTTAAGTGACCGCAGGTGCGATAATCGCTGGGCAGAGGGCCTTGTTAAATACGTGAGTTTGGTTCATTTTTTTCATTTCTTCCTTGGGAGCCGGCCTTGGGGCGATTTTAGAGCGCCATTTTCATCGTCTATCATAAGGTATGTAATTTCTACAAGTTGTGAGTTAAATATACGAATTTGGGCTTGTAAATACATGAAAAATTGTGGAAATTTTGGGATTTTAAGAGAAAACCTAGAAATTGGTATTTCAGATTTTGACCACGATTTTGGAAGTGAAGTTAGGAATAAAATATATATTTGAGTTCATAATGTTATGGGCCCTAGGGTTGACTTTAATGACTTTTCGAGCGGAGTTGGATATTTTTATCAATTAATTAATTATGATGTTGGAGTATATTTTTATTGATTTTCATGATTATTTTACTAGTTCGGATCGATGTGCATTTGGTTTGAGGGGTTAGAGAGGCGTTGGATCCAGTTATGAAACTTCGGAGCGAGGTAAGTCTCCTGTCTAACCCTGTGAGGGGGAACTTCGGTGCGAGCTACGTATGTATGAGGTGACGGGTGTTCGTGCGTATGCTAGAATTCCTGATTATGTCCAGGTAGACTTAGGTTCACGCCATGCTATAATTATACTATTCGAGTCATCTTTGCTCGTTTAATTCCTTTATTTCGCGATACAACTTGAGACTAGACTTGCATAGAGTGATAGATCCACTATTGTACAGATGTGATAAGTTGCTTGATAATCCGCAGAATAATTTGTGCTTCCCTTACAAATTTCTCCCGCATTATTCGTATTCATTGCAAAGTTTTTCCTTAAATTTCATAACTCACACGTATATTCATGATTAGGGTCAAGGACCCGTTAAAGCTTCTTATTCTTATGGGAGCGGGCCGTTCACCTCGGCAGTATAATAGATGCATCTATCGTTCGTGTCGTTTGACCCTCGGCAGTGTACACTTTATTATGGGATCGGGCCATTTGCCTCGACATTTCTATAAATACTCTTATGGGATAGGGTCGTTCACCTAGACAATGTCGTGCGTAATATTTGACAAAAAACCATCGTATCCATATGTTTTTTCCTGATTTGAGTTGTGACGACCTATCTGGTGAGGTCCATTTCATATATACTCCGGTTGAGGAGGTAACTAATAATTGAGAGCTTGAGTTTACCGTTCAGAGGAGGATTGTACCACATACCTATATTTGTTTATTCTGTTTATTTACCTTGCCTCCCATTTGTTTGCTTCCTACTGGATTTGATTTATTGGACCACTAGTAAGTGTCGCTATCGACCCCTCGCCACTACTTCTCCAGGTTTAGGCTAGATATTTACTGGGTACGCATTGATTTACGTGCTCATGCTACACTTATTGTGCAGGTATATACATTTCTGGTGGTCTTTTGGGCGCAGAGGCGTGGCTATTGTGGGGACACCAAGTCTCCATCAGAGTTACTTACATTCTCCTGTCTAATTTGTATTCCAGACAGATGCATTTTATTATATTTCTTAGTAGATGATCATGCACTTGTGACGCCGGATTTTGGGAGTTCCATGTGGATGTTCATTATTGTAGTCACGTATTTCATGTTACGATCCACTACATACAAAGTCTCTATCAAAGTTACTTACATTCTCCTGTCTAATTTGTATTCCAGATAGATGTATTTTATTATATTTCTTAGTAGATGCTCATGCAAATGTGATATCGAGTTTTGGGAGTTTCTAGTGGATGTTCATTATTGTAGTCACATAATTATTATCACTTTATCTTATAATTTATACCTTATACGAAAATTGGTAAAGAGGATCACCGGTTTGACCGAGTACCAGATTTTTACTTTATTTATTTAATGGGATTTATGATTTCAAAAAAATATATTAAAATGAGTAATTAAGTTGAAAATTCACCGTTGGCTTGCTTGACGGCGACGTTAGGCGCCATCACGGCCTATAGGGGATTTTGGGTCGTGACAGCTTGGTATCAGAGCTCTAGATTCACTTGGGTCTCACGAGTCATGAGCAATTCTAGTAAAGTCTTGCAGATCGGTACATAGATGTCTGTACTTACTTTGAGAGGCTACAAGGCTGTTAGGATCACTTCCCTCCTTGATTCCTCATCGTGCGATTTGGTTCCATTAAAGCTTATGCCTTCATTTCCTTCCTACTCAATCTTATGCAACGTGGAGAGCTTGTTATCAATTGGGCATCAGGGAGTCGTAATGGTACTGGAGATGTGGTGCAGGATGTTTCTCACTGCGTATTCGAGCGAGTTATTATCGTCGTCTTGTGGAAGGGGTTCTGTCGTTTCAGCCCTGTGTCAGTATTTCCTATGATTTTGAGGCTATGCACAGATTATTATGACATTCACGCGTTGTATCACACAGTGATGGTGTAATATTAGGGTGCTTGTTTATGTGTTGAGGCAGTGAATGACTCGAAAGGAGGATTTCTCAGTTCATGATTTAGAGGTTCGGCATTTAATTCTAGCAGAGGAAAGTCAATTGGACTATGGATGTTCAGGCTTTGGTTGATGCAGTGACGAGACTGGGTATTTTTGAGCATGGTGGAATTTTTATTTGTGGTGTGGTGTCGCCGTCCTTTTTGGAACGCACTAAGGTCTGTGGGTGTTAGAATCTCCTTGGATTTGCCTTCGGGGCAGGGTGTTGTGAAATGGAGCCTGAGAAGCGGTTGTCAGAGATGGCGGTGTGTAGCGGTTTCAGAATAGAATCGATGTTTCTGATGTTGATGGCTTGAGTAAGATGATCTTATGTGATGACCTAAAAGGTCATCTTATGTTTTAGAACTCGAATCTGCATTCTTAAGCCTTAAAAATCTTTTTTTACTCCCCTCGATTTGCGTGCATAGTTCGGGCAGGTTTCTGGAAAGCTTTTATGTTGAAAACTAATAAAAATAAGAATTTATGCCTTAAAAGTTGATTTTAATTGACTTCGGTCAACATTTTTAGGAAATGGGTCCGAGTCCATGTACGGTCCCGATGGGTCCGTATCAAATTATGGGACCTGAGCGTATGCCCGAAATCGAATTCGGAGGTCCCTAACTCAAGTTATGAATTTTTGATGAAAATTAAAAGTCTGAAAATTTTTTTGTTTTCAAGAATTGATTGATGTTTGACATTGTTAGTGTCGAATCCGTATTCTAGTTCCGGAGCCCGGTACAGGTTCATTATGATATTTAAGACTTGTCTGTGAAATTTGGTGAGAAACAGAGTTGATTTGACGTGATTCAGACGTCCAATTGAGAAGATGTGAATTTTAAAGTGTTCTTGAGAATTTCATTTGATTTAGTGCTAAATTCATAGTTTTAGATGTATTTTGTGATCTGATCGCACGAGCAAGTTCGTATGATATTTTTAGACTTGCGTGCATATTTGGTTTGGAGCCCCGAGGGTTCAGGTGAGCTTCGGGTAGGCTACAGAGTGATTTTGGAACTTAGAAATTTGCTGGTGTAACTGGTGTCTGTAGTAGGCCTCTGATCTCACAATTGCGAGATCAGGCTTCACAAATGCGAACCAAGCAGGCATGGCAATTGCGAGGTTTTTATCGCAATTGCGAAGAAACCCTAGGCTAGCAGTTTTCGCAACTGTGAGTTTATCTTCGCAATTGTGAAGGGGGTCTGGGGAAGGGCATGTTCGCAAATGCGAACTTCTACCCGCAATTGTGATGGTCCAATTGTCTCAAATGCGACATACTCTTCGCATTTGCAAAGGCAGCAGAAATGTGAAGGTTCACACATTTGCGATAACTCCTTCGCATTTGCGAGCTTCACAATTGCGAAGCTCAGGTCGCAAATGCGACATCCGCAGCTAATAACTTTAGACTTAGACGGGAATTTTCATTTCATTCTTCAATTTTTCGAACCATAAACCTCAAGAGGCGATTTTCCAAAGACCAAATCTTCCCCAAATCATAGGTAAGTGATTCCTAACTCTTTTCTTTCAATCTTTTACATCTTATAATAAGATTTCAACCTAGAATCTAGAATTTTTATGGTGAAATTAGGATTTTTGGGTAGAACTTAGGAATTTCAAAATTTGGGGATTTAGACCTCGAATTGAGGTCGGATTCCAAAACCAATTGTATATCCGGGCTCGGAGGAGAAGTGTTGTGTCTAACTTCGGCTTGAGAGAATAGGTATTGTGTGAGTATTTGCTACGTGTTTTGTTGTTGAATACGATGCATAGTTGAGGTGACGAGCATCTATGCATTGTGGTTGAGTCATAGCATGCGAGTGAAATTCCATTCTTGCAAATTTGTAGTCTTAAATCTTGTTATCCATGCTTATTGTTGTTGTTGAAATGTTGGGATACTTGTATCCGGTTCCACCAAGGTTGATAAAATAGTGAATATTGATTCGAGGTTGAGATGTTAAATTGTGAAAGTAATCATTGATGAAATATTGATTTCTTTGTGAAACTTCTATGTATCTGTTGTTATTGATTTTGTGAATTGTGAGGAAGAGTGTAAATCACGAAGGGTGATGCCGTGCGTGATTTATTTATATGGGGAGGAAGAGTGTAAAGTATGAAGAGTGATGCCGTACATGCATTATTTATATTATGAGAGGTTTAAAGCACGAAGGGCGATGCCGTGTATATTATGAGAGGTTTAAAGCACGAAGGGTGATGTCGTGTATATTATGAGAGGTTTAATGTACGGAGGATGATGCCGTGCCATTCTATTTATTTATTTGGTGAGATTGAGAGTAAAATGACGAAGGGTGATGCCGTGCAGTTTTCCGTGCTGTTTTAATTGCTCAATTCGTTTAAGGATTTTCGGTTTAATTATGTCTTTTCATTATTCTCACTCTTTATGTTGTATTCCCCCACTGTATGTTCCCTTCCCATTATTTCTGCGTTATTTCTTTATTTACTGTTGTTGCCACTAGCATGATTATACTGTTCAGGTTATATGTGGATGTCTTGTCCTAGCCTCGTCACTACTTCGCCGAGGTTAGGCTCGACACTTACCAGTACATGGGGTTAGTTGTACTGATGCTGTACTCTGCACTTTCTGTGCAGACTTTGATATCGGTTCGAGTTGATCGAGATTTTGCTATTGGTCCGCTGTCCGGAGACTCAAGGTAGATCTGTCGGCGTTCACACACCTTGAAGTCCCCACCTATCTTTTCTGTTCTATTGTTTCTTTCATTCAGACAGATGTATTTCTTTCAGATTATTACTTGTAGTAAATTCTAGAATGCTCGTGAATTGTGACTCCAGATCCGGGTTGTAGTAATTAATACAGTTTTATGATATTCTGCACTTATTATATTTTATCTTAGTTAATTATTGTTAATTACTGAATGGAAATAAAGAATTTGTTTAATGATTTTCTAACGTTGGCTTGCCTAGCAAGTGAAATGTTAGGCGCCATCACGATCCCGTCGGTCGGAAATTTTGTGTCGTGACATTTGGTATCAAAGCACTAGGTTACATAGGTCTCACGAGTCACAAGCAAGCTTAGTAGAGTCTGAAGGATTGGTACAGAGACGTCTATACTTATCTCTCAGAGGTTATGAAGTTTAGGAACAATATCACCTCTTTCATTCCTTATCGTGCGACATTGATTTTGCTTGAAACCTATATCTCACATTCCTTTGTATCTACTCGTGTATGACATTGCGCACTCGGTATCAGTTGTGCGTCGACGGTTCGTGATGCCGCAGATGAACTACGAGAGAGTCAGAGATGCTCAAACATTGCCTCAACATATGATTTCGACTGAAGATGTGGACGTATAAAGAGATCACCCAGTGAATAATGTGGGGGGTGCAACGTACCTTGGCGTCTGGTTGATTTATACGAGTTGTGAAGGTTAATATTGTGGACCATCGGATGTGGTGAACTATGACTTCGCGCCAAATGGGGGAGTTCACTATCAATGAATGGATTGTGAGTCATGTGTTATATCAGTTTTGACCTGAAATGCATATATGTGGTACTGAAAGGTTCTCCCAAAATTTACATGTGTTTAAGGCCTGACATTTTGTAGAGGCTACGGTTGGGACTTGCGGTATGTCCGCCTTCGTAATAATCTTATACTTCAGTACCAAAGGAGTTAGAGAAACAACATTAAATTTATAGAAGGTCTACTCAGTGTGGACGTCACGGTTGCGGATTTTGTGGTGCTTCGGAGGAAGTACAGTGGTTGACGAGATTCTGGACTAAGAATTGTCTGTATGGAGCTCTACTTTTGTGATCATTGTATATAAATAGGGGTAAAGTTTACCCCAAAGAAGAACCGAAGAGTATGTTAAGAAATGGGTCAGCTCAACAATGTTGAGTCAGCATAACAAAAGAAGAAATTGGCCTTGGGAGAGATAATTCTCCACAAGTGTCTGTGGCAAGCCTAACACCGCCCACTTGGCTCGGTTCTCATAAATACTTTTGAAAGAGTTTGTTTCGCGGACTCTCCGTAATGCATGGCGCATAGGGTTTGAACGATTGCCTCAGGTCGCCATGACAATGTCATAATATGCCATCAGGTTCAGTAAGTTAGCCCGTCATATTCCTACTTTGCTTCCTACAACCAGAGAGCGAGTCCACAGACTCATTAAAGGACTTAATTATGATCGTAAAATTTTGAATGACTCGGGAGCTACATACTAATACTTCATTTCCACTAGTGGTAGAAATTGCCAAGATATTAGAACGTGTTCGGGGTGAGAGAAAAAAAAGGGAAACTAAGGAGACCAAGACGTCTCGAGGTTCTAGGGGATTCATTGGATTCTACTCTGCGAGTATAAATCATTATGGCGGGGGCTCGGGTAGTCGGCCAGCCCAATTCACACATCGGATTAATCGAGGTGCTTCGGTAAGTTCTTTTAATGCACCACTGACATGAGTTTCCTATAATGGTTATTCCAGTTATCTGGCATAGACTCAATATGAGCAGCCAAACCGCAAAGGGGTTGTTATGAATACGTAGATACTAGGCACATCATGAGAAAATTGTCCCAAACTTGGGAGAGGCATATTTCATCAAAGCACTCAGGCTACGTGCCCCATTGTAGTTACTACACCACCCACACGACCAGTTAGGGGTGGAGGACATGCGGGTAGAAGGCGTCCTAGAGGTGGAGACCCAGCAGTTGT